>APFE030293813.1:71807-108167 GCA_000404065.3 Pinus taeda | reverse complement strand
CTCCTCGCAGGGAGTCTCTATCCTTTATATATGACTCATACATGCAATACCACGGGCCAATACCGTGGTTTTTATTAATACCATCTATCTAATACTACCGCCCATTTACCCTTTATTTAATACTACCGCCCATTTGCAACTAACTGTGGTCCCTTCATTAATTGCGGGTTAACCACTTACAAATATTAATATGGGCTTTATTGTCTCTTGACTATGACATGATCCCATGACATGAATAAGGGGGTTAGGGTGGGACCCTAACAAATAGAGGAAGAAGCTCAGTAAGAGGTAGAGGAAATACCAGACCAAGGGGACAACAACATCAGCATGAAGCAAGTAGTTTAAGTAGCAGACCACCACAGAGGGGAGAATTTAACAGAGGAATATTTGCACCCAGAGGAAGAGGTTGAGGAAGATATGTTTGGTGTTACACATGTGGAGAATGGGGACATGTGTCATGGGACTAACCTCATAATAAACCAACAAGTAAGAGGAATGAAAATGCGGCTGAGGCAAAGCTAGAACCACCTCGACTTATGGAAAAGGAAGAATCCCCTGAAGTAGGAGAATACATGTTATTGAGAAGGACTTTGCTTAAGACAGAGAAGGAGATTGAAGAACCAACGTAGAAGAAGAATTTATTTAGAACTACCTGTAAATCAAAAGGTAAGTGTTGTAAAGTAATAATTGACAGTGGAAGCATTGACAAGCTTGTTTCTACATAGATGGTGGACAAGCTTGGATTAGCAAAGACAATACACCCTACTCCTTACAGAGTGTCATGGTTACAGAAGGGACATCAGATTATTGTGACAGAACAATGCAAGGTTGACATATAAATTGGTACGTATAAAGATGTGATATTATGTGATGTAATGCCCATGGATGTATGCCATGTATTACTGGGAAGACCATGTTGATTTGATCGGAAATCTATTCATGATGGGAGGAGAAACACTTATACTCTAGAGAAGGATGGAACTAAACATACATTGCTACCATTGAAGGACGACACTGACAAAGGGACACCTGGAAGTAGTGTTATGCTGATGAGTGGGAAGGAGCTATTACAAGAGGTTGAAAAAGGTGAAGAAATGCATTTTGCTGTCATAGGGAGACCAAAGGTAATTTTAACTTCCACAAACTTGGATGATTTGCTTGAAGAGGTTAAAACTTTGTTGAATGATTTTGCTGATATTATTGTGGATGAGTTGCCAAATGCATTGCCACTGATTAGGAGTATTAGTCATCATATTGATCTAATACCCGGAGCAAGTTTGCCAAAAAAAGCAGCATACAGATTAACTCCTCAAGAGAATGAAGAAGTTGGAAGACAAGTGTAGGAGCTGATGGATAAAGGGATAATCAGAGAAAGTCTTAGTCCATGTGCTGTACTAATAGTACTCAGTCCAAAGAAAGGAGGAGAATGGCGTATGTGCATAGATTCTAGAGCCATAAACAAGATCACTATAATGTATAGATTTCCTTTTCCATGCATGGATGATTTGATGGATTGTTTGAGTGGATCAAAATATTTCACTAAAATAGATTTAAAGAGTAGATATCATCAAACAAGAATTCGAGAAGGCGATGAATGGAAGACTGCATTTAAAACAAACAGTGGGTTGTATGAGTGGTTAGTGATGCCTTTTGGATTCACTAATGCACCTAGCATGTTCATGAGATTAATGAATGAAGTCTTGAAGGAATATGTAGAGAAAGTCCAGGTGATTTGGAATTGGCTTATTCACAGAAATATATTTGAGGTAAGGAGCTTCCATGGTCTTGCAAGTTTTCACAGAAAGTTTATCAAAGGTTTTAGTCAGATTTGTGCACCAATTATTGAAACAAATAAGGAGATCAATCAGCTGTTTAAGTGGACAAAAGCAGCAGACAGGAATTTTAAATTGCTGAAGAAAAAAATCACAGAGAAACCAATTTTAGCTTTGCCTGATTTTGAAAAGGTATTTCAAGTTGAAACAGATGCTAGTGGAGTTGTAGTTGGCGTAATTCTGAGTCAAGAACAAAGACCGATAGTGTACTTCAGTGAAAAATTGAATGAAGCGAAGAAGAAGTATTATTCTTACGATAAAGAGTTTTACGCTATTGTACAAGCCTTGAAGAAATGGAGACATTATTTGCTACCAAAGGAATTCATATTGTATTCGGACAATCATGCCTTACAATTCATCAATAACCAGTCGAAGTTGAACCAGAAACATGCCAAGTGGGTAGAATTTTTGCAAAGCTTTACTTTTGTGACAAAACACAAGAGTGGTATGTCAAATAAAGTCGCTAATACATTGAGCAGGGTAAGTTTTATTGTGCAAGAATTCAATGTGGGTATTGTAGGATTTGAGGAAATGATTGAAATGTACAAAGATGATGTAGATTTCAAAGATATCCATACAACAATTCAAAATCCAATAGTTCATAACAGAATTCAATGGTTGGACTGTCTCATTCAAGGAGGCTTATTGTTTAAAAGCAACAAGTTGTGTATTTCGAAATGTTCTATGAGGGAAAACATAATAAAGGAGAAGCATAGTGGAGGATTATCTAGTCACTTTGGACAAGATGAAACCTTTGCTCAGGTGAATGCTTTTTATTATTGGCCAAAGATGCAGGCTAATATTAAGAGATTTGTTGAGAAGTGGAGGATATGTCAGCATGCTAAAGGAAGGAGCTAGAATACAGGATTGTATCAGCCATTGCCAATACCAGACTGACCATGGGATGCAATTAGCATGAATTTTTTTTGGGATTACTAAAAACCCAGAGAGGGAATGATTCCATTTATGTTGTATTAGATAGATTTTCCAAGATTTCACATTTCATTGCTTGTAAGAAGACTAGTGATGCAACACATATAGCTAATCTATTTTTTTTTCAGAAATTGTACGATTACATGGATTACCTATAGGTATTATGTCTGACCAAGATACAAAGTTTGTAGGGCATTTCTGGAGAACTCTTTGGAATAAATTGGGAGCTAACCTCAATTTTAGTTTAGCATACCATCCTCAAACAGATGGATAGATCGAAGTAGTAAACAAGAGCTTGGGAAACATATTGAGAAATTTAGTGTACCAAAATCCTAAGCAGTGGGATTTAGCACTAGCTTTGGCTGAATTTTCTTATAATGATACTCCAAACTGAAGTACTGGGATGAGTCCATCTCAGATTTTTTTTTGGAATGAATCCAAGAGGTGTGTATGAGCTTAGAGATTTGGGTAAATAGGAGATCATAAGTGAAAAAGCTAAAGAGTTTGTAGAACAGAGGCAGAGACTACAAGAAGATGTCAAAGGCAGATTGCAGGAAAGTAGCGGCAAATACAAATGAAGAAAAGATATGAAATGAAGAGAGAAGGAATTCCAAGTGGGGGATTTAGTAATGGTATATTTGAGAAAAGAAATATTTCCTGCTAAAACTTACAATAAACTAAAAATGAAAAATATAGGACCATGTAGAATTTTAAGAAAGTTTTCAGCTAATGCATATGAAATTGAGTTGCCAGAAGGAATTGGAATATCACCTATATTCAATATTGCAGATTTGTATCCATACAAAGAGGCAGAGACAGAGCTACAGGAGGAAACTATAGGAGATGAAGTTCAAATTGTGAACTAGGAAGAACAAATGCCAAAGACAGTTAAGAAAGAAGTGGAAGTTGTTTTGGAGAAAAGAGTAGCCAAAAGAACCAGAGGACAGACTTATTTCCAATATCTAGTCAAATGGAAAGGACAACCAATGGAGGGTACTATTTGGTTGACAAAAACAGAATTGTAGAAGTATGAAGTAAGTCCTGAAAGTTTGAAGGATGATTCTTTCTTCCCTGGGAGTCTGATGCAGGAGCATCCAGACTTAGCCAATGATGTGAAAGTTTGTTCACATGTTGTGGCTAAACAAGTTGAATTTCATTGACTTGATTGGTCAAAAGTCGGTTTGATTGAGAGGGTTGGATCTCTCAAGAAATGAGTTGTATATCATTATTGTAATAGATAGAAATTGTCTTATTTTAGGTTCAAAGATAAGTTGTTAGCATAGTTGTGTGGTAGAGCTAGGAATTACAGTTTCACTATTATATTGATTAAAAATAGAGATTGAGTTGTTAAGCACAATTAGAGTAATCTTCGATTGATAAAAGGAAGGGAAAAATGTAATGAGAGAGGGAGGATGAGTGTGTGCGGATTCCGTTGAAACAAAGGTCTTTTCCTATGTTGTAATCGGGCCAAGGCCGAGACTCTATAACTCTTTTATATTGATAAATTGATGTCATGTGTGATCATACATCTAGCCTGTAGAAATTCCCATTTTGCTTTCATTCTTTTTATTCAGGACATAATTGATCATCCCTTTGCTTGTTTATGTTTCACGGTATAAATCGCGGATTAATAGAATACAGGGGCCTTTTATATAAATAACATTGGTTGCTACTACTTTAAATCCCAAGCGTTGGATCACTGATATCGGATCGGCGAAGTTAATTGACATGGTTTTGGTCTTGCAGGTGAAAATCTGATTTACATTAAGAATTAGCGCAAAACACTTAGCGGATCCGAAATCCGGACTTGAAATATTATAGATGGAGAATTTTAACTTTATCGGGTCCATGGATCTCAATCGCATCACAAGTTTGTTTAAGATGAAGGTGGATCCCAAGTCTTCACGAGTTGCGATTAGCGATTGTTGACATATCGCATCGGAACATTTAAGTGGGGCAATAAGGCCTTAAGCCAGGGGAAGCAGCGATTGCTGACAGCAATCGGTGTGATAAATTGCATCGGGACTTTTTAAAAAGGAGAACATGCATCGGTGATTTGCGACTTGCGATGATGTGATTTAATCTGGACCGTCGGTTCATTTAGATCGCGATCTTTGGTGAATCACGAACATTTCTGTTTATAAAGCGCATATGCATTGTTTTGGCCTGGTTCCAAAGGCATTCTAGTTATAAGGGAAAAGGTAGAGTTGTAAAGAAAAGGGAAATCACGGGGTGATTGTTGAGGTTTATTAAGCCACTATTACCATCTGCATCATCTTGGTATTACTCTGCCAAATCTCTCTATAATGTATCTCAAAAAAGGAGGATAAGATCGAATTCTACCCTCACTCTCCTCAATAATATGCTCCAAATTTGGAACCTAAGGCCATCCATCAAACTCTTACATCTCCCTAGAAGAACCAATCTCTCTAATGGCCCATCTATACCAAATTTAATCTCCCTAGCCACCATCCTAGACTATTGATGTAATCTTCATGTCCTCATCATCGTTAAGACAACCATCTTAGTCATCATCAACATCAATATCATCATCATCATCATCAGGTAATGATGTCTCATCATGGCCATCATAATCTACTACATGTGGTCCTTGTGATAAGCTTATAAATTTATTTTTAAAATTCTCTGTAATCTTTGAATGTTGCAACATAATAGACTCCACACGGTCTAATCTCTAATGTACCTCAATTCTCAATTGCATGTCCTCCACATAAATAGATGTCACCCTAGAATTTTCATCCATGTTGGCTCTGAATGTCCACACTACCATTGGATCCTTCCCTTATAGAATGAAGAAGTATCCATATGAGGAACTGGTACAACTATCTCTCCTATCAAGAATTATTATCCCAATACCACATCATAGTCATCAATTTGTACAATCATGAAGTCAAGTTTCACTTCCAATATCCTATCTGAATGGGAACATATTTGACTATTCTGAGTACTCTTCTATCCTTAGAGTTTACTGCCTTGAAGAACATGTGAACTAGTTTAATTTTCAAACCCAATTATCTCACCACATTATTCCTCATAAATTTGCGAGTCACACCACTATCCACCATAACAATTCACTGACTCCCATTAATTTCCACGCTCACAAATTTCAATTGGCTACAACTTCGATCATGTTTTGGAAAGGCCTTATTGGTAGAAGTTACCCACAAAACCTACATCACTCCCACATATGGATTATATTCTTTCTCCATAGTAACCAACCTCTACTTCAATGGATAATTTTTCACCATATGATCCTTCACACAAATACAACATGAAAGAGGATTCTTCTCTTTGTTTTGTTGTTCTATTTCAGTCCATCCTCCTTCCAAGACTTCCTTTTCTAGTGTCATCCTTCGTCTTTCCTTTTTCACCATCATGATCCTTAACTCTTGGATTTCCTTCATCTTGGGAATCCAAAAGCTTACGTATTGTAGTGATAGTTGTTGTAAAGGTCTACACATTTTGTCTTCTTAGCTTAGCTTGTGCCTATGGTTACAAGCCAACCATAAAACTAGACAATCGATCCTACTTTGATAAATCCTTGATATCCAACATAAGACCTAAAATTACATGATTTATTATTAAATGCTTCTTGCTTTCTTTAGACTCAATTTATTCTTCTCAATCCAAGATTGATTCCCAGTCTAAACTACACATACAAATCTTCCTTCATTTCTTCCCATGTAGTGATATTGTTAGTGATGTAACCATTTGCAAAATCTTCCATCCCAGTTTGTGAACACAATTTTGTTGTCCTTTTTTAGTATATAACAACAATCCCTACTTTGGATTTATTTCTGTATATCCCAACATAACTTCCCTAGTAACTTCAAACTCTTAGTACCATCATATTTCATTGGTTGTTTGGTTGTTACTCTTACTAAAGTGTTGGAAGAACTATGTGCAACTATCTTCCTCAATAATGCAATCATCTTTGACTTCTTACTAACCAAACTCATGATATCATTCACCTTCTCTTCAATTAGATCCATTATTCCTCCATCACTTTTGTTCTAATAACTTACACAAAAGCATCTGATAGCTAGTTCATTATTTCCCTTACGGAAATTGATCACATAAATGCCCTAATCACCATAGCTAATGGAGAGCCTCCCAACCTATAATCCTTGTAAATTACCTCCTCAAAGTGAAGAAACACCACATATTACTTTTGTTTGATACCACTTGTCATGCTCCTAGGTCACTCCCATAAGTTAAGGCACGTCGTGACCTTCAAGTGTACAACACCAACATGTTTTCCCCATGATGATATAACCAAGTTGCAAGTACTTCACTTGGACTATGCCTCTACTTTGTAATTCTTATGTGTTTAGTTAACTCTTGTAGTGGAATTATAAGTAACTAAAATCAAAAGTACCTTTACAAGACTTGCAACTTTCATCCACATTCATATAACAAGTATCATACTTGAACCATCAACATAATCATGTAAAGTATGCACATAACGTATGTAAGGTGGAGGGTCGTAAACTCCAAAGGTCTTATAATAAATTCAATTATATGATTCAATGTGCAGTACATTGTTACAAGGCTTGGGGAAGGGCTCAGGTCACTCCCCTACTTAGCCTCCTAAAATAAAACTCAAATACGACTCCCAAATATGCACTCGAGTCACCCCTCAAGTAGATCCACCCATTGCGTGGATGGACAAACCTGTAGGTCTGCTCCCTTGGATTTATGGTACGTGTTGTTAGGACTATGGACCTGCTCCCAAGCCAAATTCATACTTGTGGCATTCTTCACTAGTGTTGTCAATAAACCACAACCTTTTCCCAAAAGTTAAACTCATCATATTCGTGCCCTCACAAGTAAGAAGGACAAAACCATCCCATGTAAGTGTGTGACTTGTCGTTCTTGACCTATCATTATTTGAATCCCTTGTTGAGTCATGTTGTGTGTCTTTACTCACTCCTCCTCTCAAGTATATATATGGTTTGATATGAAATTTGAAGGGTCACAATCCTTCGGTTCACCTACGCCAATCCTTTGTCTATCACATTGTTTCATATATTCCAAGTGTCGTGAGTGTGATCCCATGCCACCATGCTCCACACTCCTTGACTTGACCAACTTGATTGTTGGTTGTGTCACGCACTCTAGTCTTGTGCATCTTATCGTTGTGTGGGTATTCCCATGTT
Organism: Pinus taeda; assembly: GCA_000404065.3. Taxonomy (NCBI): domain Eukaryota; kingdom Viridiplantae; phylum Streptophyta; class Pinopsida; order Pinales; family Pinaceae; genus Pinus; species Pinus taeda. The sequence goes on along the minus strand of APFE030293813.1, from coordinate 100,222 downwards.
GTGTGGGTGCGCTTGTCTCATGGGCACATTCTACTCATCTCATGTCATGAGTGTGTGCACTCATCTCATGGGTGGCATTTCTCATCTCGGTCCATCGTGTGAGCTCGTGCCAAGTGTCGGCACACACGTCTCACATGATGGGAGAGTCACCACAACTCATCTCATAAATGGGTGGAAACCCCATATTTCCTCCATAAATCATATCAAATGTTTCAAATCCTATGAAGGGTTCTCCAACTCAATGGAAAGCGAATCATGTATGCATGCCTCATCCAGAGGTCCTGACAACCACCCTCTTACATTTGGGTAAAAATAGATTCAAGGAATCCTTATTGTCTGTCACTATATTTGACATTCTATTTTATCAAACACTTATCATGCACCCTCTAGACTCCCACGCCTTGTATACATATCAATGAGATGTTGATAAAACTCATTATTAGACTAAAATTCAAACTTTATCATTTGGTAGTAGGCCCAAGCACTAACACATGAGATGAGCGGGTAAAAAGTTTAATACAAAATTATTATTGACCAAAAAATTAATAGAGAGATACTTATCCCCAAATAATTGATGTGCTAAGGTATTTGGCCAACTCACAGATATGTTGAGGAAACTCAACTAGAATTATCATTGTGAGAGGATCCTTTGCCCATTCCACTCATGAGGTGAGGATATTGGTGAGGTCATCATGCATCTTTCTAAATCTTCAAAGTGAAGGTAGAATCAATCATCCAGCCAATTGTTGATTGTAAGTCTTTGGTCTAAATCACCAATGAGTGAGAAGTGATCTTGGCTGGAACATTAACATGTGAAGCAACCTTGACCCAATTCATTGATAAGGTGAAATTATTGTACTAAAGCACCAAAAAAGCTGGAGATCTGGGTTGATACGTTGAAAAGATGGGAGTATCAGTTGAAATTTCTGAAAAGGTGAAGGCATTGAACAAATTCATTGAAGATCCAAACAAGAAACCATCAATCAATATGGAGTTTGCATTATGCTGATGGTGAATTTTCATTGAGAATTAAGGAAAAAGTATCCCCTGATGGTAAAAAAATTGGATTTAAGAGCTAATTCTTGATGAGAATGTCTATAGAAAGACGTTGATGTAAGGGAATCAAGCATGTGTCAATGCAATAGAATTAGGAATTACATTGACTAGTTTGATGAATGGGAAAACACTAATACAAAGGAATGTCCCCTAGTGTTGATCCATAAAACTATAGCCACAAAAAATTTAGGAATAATGTTCTATATGCTAGTAAGGAGGATCCTTATGCTAATGAGTTCTCATTCAATTCCTAGTAGGCCAAGCAACCAAAAAGTCAACAACACATGTTTAGTATTTCACGATGGGCACAAGGTAGTAATATTTAGTAATTATGATAAGAGTCTTGGAATTTCATGCTATTAGATCCATTGCAATCATGACCCAATTTGGAGTTACATTGTCCTATCCCATTTAATGATAGGATGTGAGAGCATTCTTAACATAATCCTTGATCATATAACCATGAAAAAGGATTAAAAGACAGATTGAATTTTTGGCTTCCCCACACAAGGATTATATACTTGCATGTAAATGTGCCAACATGATTCCATTGCTATAATTTTTAAGAATCACCATAATTGATCTAGACTGACTCATTATATTATTTTTCATCCATCTTGATTCTTTTGGATTGGAAAGCTAGAGGAATCAACTCACACGACCATTTTTACTAATAGGTTGTAGTATGGAAAATTGGGGTTTGAAACCTTCTATAAGAATTTTGAGGCATTAAATGATTATTTTTTGAGGATAAAAATTTTCCACTTATTCATACACCTTTTAGCACTATTCTAAACATAGATACCTTTCCAAAGGTGCAAGAATCACCTCAATAAGAGTCTATATGAAAAAGTTATGCCACTCAAAAGTTGTCCTTCTTATTTTGACCACCATAATTTGAGAGGATGCCACATCAGCCCTGATTATTCATGGAGAAAGGGTTAGCCACTTGATCACGATGAAAAAGACTCTAGAAGAGTCCATATATTGTAACTCTAGTTAATAGTTGAGGGAGTCAAACCTAACCACTAGTAGGCGTTAAAATTGGCAAATAGGGCCAAATTCCACTTTGGACATCTCATTTAATGGATTTATGATATGCATTGAATTCCTGTTTTCGAAAGGACCAAAATTGATCTAAATATCATCAAATTTGGATAAGGGGAAAGTGTATTTTTGAATTATAAGCCCACATGTGTATATTTGATTAGGTCGGCCCTAAAGAAAATTAGAAACCTTTGGAAGGCTATAAATACTAGTGACCTCAACCTTATTTGAACAACATCATGAGACAATATTATATTCTCCTTGTTATTTTTGGCTCGCACAGGTTTGAGGTAGATCCACAGAGGAATGGGTTTGCACAAAGGTGAAATTGCAGGGTCTAAAGCTCTCATCTTTGTTTTAGGGTTTTAGGTCTCAGTCGCAGGCATAACACAGAGAAATATAGGCTATAGTCATTCGTTGACCAAATCAACTATGTGACTAAGGCCTTTCAGTCATTCACACAACATGTCCTCCATGCGACTAGAAACTAAGGTTTGGTTTTTCATTTATTGTAAGTTTTTGCTCGTTGACCAGTTGATCGCAGACAATGACAGTTCATTAGGCTTCTGAATCATGGTTTTCAGTATGGGCGTGGTTGATTTAATCTCATGGATATTGTTTAGTTGATTTTTGTTGGATAGTTGTATGGTTCAAGATATGGATCATTGTACTCTCTTTTGTTGCATCATTCAATGACAATCTAATAAGAAGAAGAATTTGAAAGGGTTTTCCCCGTAGTATGCTTTTCCTTTGTCTCTGACCAATCTTGGTGTCTCTATGTGTGAATTTTTTTCTTCTATTGTCCCTTTATCTTCTGTTGCTTTGATGATGATGATATAATTCTTTCTACATAGTTGCATGTGTTTCTAAATAATGATTTAAATCTTAATAACGATAAAAGCAAAGAACAATATAGCCCTAAGAAAAATTAACATGGTATCAGAGTTGGGCTGAAGAAGACTCATTGAGATCACCCATGTGATGACACCATTGATGTAAGCATGAGTGGATGGAGGAGACCTAAAATAATTCTAGGGTTTGAAGGAAACCCTAGGAAATTTGGTTATTAGGGTTTGATGGATACTATGAGATTAGGGTTTGGAATAAACCTTGGTTTATGAAAAACAATTGAGATATGCAATTTAAAAAACTAGCATGACTAATGTGAAGATGTTCAAGCACTTGTGTTAGATTTGATGAAGCTCTAGATGGGATAGTCTTTATTAGGTTTGGTTGTTGATAAAGTTGGGTGAAATATTGAAGGAAACATTTTTATATGGAAAATGGATAGTGGTGTCTCTTGAAGGATAGTTCAAGATGAAAATTATCACCTCTCATTGAATATAATTACTTTTAAATTTATGATGCTCTATTATGTCTAGACTTGTGGGTCTGATTATTGTTTTGATTATTACTCATATTTCCTGCATGTACATTTGAGTATTTGAAGGCTTCTAACATCCTGGTGAGTTGTGTTAAGTGGAGCCTTCTTGAGGATCATGACTAGTGCAGGAAGAGAAGAACTACCATCAGAAAAGGTAAAGAGGCACCTAATGAAAAGGTGACAAAGTGCTAGAAGCTGCCTATGTAAAATAAGAAGGTGCACATGTCTCTTAATACTACAAGGTAGGTATGGTGTATTAGTTCAATGTTATGTCTCAATTGCAATATTGGATGGAAAGGTAAGCCCTAAGGTATGATGTAAATGTTACCTTCACAAATGGCTCATGTACCCATATGAAAGGAAGTTTGATTCATGATACCTATGATGAAATTATGCACTTGGTAGTGAACAAGTATCTAATATTTTATACATGATGAACTTCTTGATTCTATGAAGCTACTGAATATTGATCTTTGATATATTGATATATTTGATGTTTTCTATCATTTTTAGATATATTGATCCCATAAAGAAGGATAGCTCCTTGATTTTAATAGATGGTAATTTGATACTATTGATAATGTTTGTGATAAGCATGGTAACCATGATGATAGAAGTGTAACAATGACATTTATATTCATAATCTTCTTGTTAATTGTGGTTAAGTTTTTATGAGCTTGGAAATTATGGAATATGGTAAAATTGAATGCCTTGACTTGATGGATTGAGTTATGTGATAAAGAAGTGATATTGTGTTCATGATCTTTGAAGTATGATGTTACACTTGTCAGCTTCCCTAATCATATGACTCTATCCCTTGATGAAAATTTGATGTCATGTTCATATGTGATGATGAACTAGTTGATGCTGACATGATATGACCATGATATATAGGTGATAGAGTCTGACTTTATGATCTAACAGATATGCTGATGCATGACAATATTATAGACAAGTTGATGAATTGAATGAAGATGACTAAAGTGGCTTCCCATTTAGAGGGAGAATCTCTCCATAAGATCCCTAGCCCTATTATCATTCACATTATATGTATAGTAGATTCTTTATTGTTGAAGTAAGATTTATGGACATGAATAGTCAAATATTTGATATTGTTGGTCTGTAGCAAAGTTCTGATCTAAGAAGAAACAATTTTCCTTACTCTAAGAATCAACGACATGAAAGAAGGCCTATGGGTGTGGTTATTCCCGTAGGACACAAAAGTGAACCTTTGTGCATGACATCAAAAGTTCACCTGAAGGATGACAATCCTACAGACATGGAGCAGACAATAAAAATTTCTATGAGCAGGGAAGTTTGAATATTTGACTTTCTAGAAATAAAGTGAATGTATTAACTAAACTTGTGTTCACAGGGGACAAGAATATGCATATCGATATGTCATTATGATTTAACCATTGAGGCTTGTGTATGATAGTATTTGATAACAGTTGCAACGGTTTGACTAGATTTGGCTGATTTGCAATTGCTCCGAAAAACCTTCCCATTGAAAAAATGATATGTAACATAGAGGATGGGATCAGCAACCTCCCCCTAGAAGATAAAGAAGCATTAAGATAGGAGTCCTCCCTCATTATGAGGAAGGCCAAGGCTCCCAAAAGTAATCTGAGCAAAGAAGAACAAAGAGCCTTCAAAACCCTACGAAACAATGACAAAATTGTGGTCCTCAAGGCAGATAAGGGAGGAGCAGCAGTGATCTTGGATAAAGATGACTATGTTTGCAAAATGAATGAACACCTCAGGTGCGATAGCTATAAGAAACTAAGCAACAATCCCATCCCCAAGATTATGAAAGAAGTGAAAAAGAAGATTTTGGAGTCCAACCTCGAGGATAAATTAAAAAAGAAATTGATCCCATCTTGTGAAACCATCCCTAGGATTTATGGGTTACCCAAAATTCATAAAGAAGGAATTCCTCTCAGACCTATTATTAATACCATTGGATCCCCTACCTATGAGCTCGCTAAGTACGTTGCAAAAATCCTCAAGCCCCTTGTCGGAAATATTGATTCTTTCATCAAAGACTCCCATGACTTTGTGAATCTTATTAGGAATGAGAAGATGGAAAGTGATGACATCCTTGTCAGCTTTGACGTAGTGTCCTTATTCACCAAGATTCCTCTTGATGAAGCCATTCAAGTTATAAAAGATGTTACTGATCCAAAAACTGCAAGATTGGCTGAAATCTACCTGCGATCGACTGTTTTCACCTTCCAAGGAGTTTATTATGAGCAGATATCTGGTGTGGCAATGGGATCCCCCCTTTCACCAATCATGGCCAACTTATACATGGAATACTTTGAAAAGAAGGCCCTGGAATCTTACCCCTTAAAGCCAGCATGGTGGAAGCAATTTGTGGATGATACCAATATAAAATGGACACATGGTAAAGCAGAGCTTGAAAAGTTTTTTATTCACCTAAATTCCATCTCTTCGGAAATTAAATTTACTATGGAGCTTGAAGAAAACATGAGCATCCCATTTTTAGACATTCTCATCATCATGAAAAATGATGGCTCCCTTGGACATAAGGTTTTTAGAAAGTCAACCCATACAGAAAACTACCTCCACGCTGAGTCCCACCATTACCCAGCCCAAACATTTGGTGTTCTAAACACCCTTGCTATCAGGGCCCTTCGAATTTGTGACACTGATCATATAAATGAAGAAAAGAAACATTTGGTGTCAACCTTTAAGGGTCTAGGCTACAAAGAATATGAGATTAAAAGAGCAATAAAGAAGGCCGAGAAAAGGATATTATCTCATGAACCCAAGGCCCGTGATCAACCTCAGTGTGGTAGGGTTTTTCTACCTTATATTCATGGAGTTACAGATAGGATTGCTAAAATCCTAAAGAAGAATAACATATTCACGCAGTTCTTCGCCCCTGGAACTATTAGACAAGGTATGAGATCCGTCAAGGATAGTATTGATAAGCAACAACTTAAAGGAGTCTATAATATAGATTGCTCATGTGGGAAAAGCTACATTGGTGAAACAGGTCGCTCCTTGCAGAATAGACTAAAGGAACATGGATCTGATAGTAAGAATGAAAGGTCTCGTACTTCAGCCCTAGCAGAACACTCCTCAAAAACTAAGCACCACATCTCTTTGGAGAGCGCTTCTATTATCGCTAGGGAGGAGCTACATCATAAGCGAAAGATGAGGGAAGCCCTAGAAATTATCAAATACCCTCATAATCTCAACAGAGATAATGGGATGGAGATTAGTGGAAGCTGGCTTCCCCTAATCAGAGAAATTAAGGTCACAAACTCCTCTTAGTTTTAGTCCTTTCGAATGTTAAATTAATTAGGAGCCTAACTTTAATAAATTAAAATAATAATAATTTAAACAATAATAATTATAATTAGTTCCCAATTAATTAATCATTCTCAATAGTAATTATATATATATATATATAATATATAATATATATATATATATATCATATATATATATAAAAATTAAAGCAAACTAATTAATTAATTAATCATAATATTAGTTTATTATCAATTTTAGTTTAATAAAAATTAATAACATTAATTCATTATAATTTTAAATATTAATTTAAGAACTATTAATACTAACCTATATTTTGTTTAATAAATATTAAATATTAATACTATTATTATTACTTTATTAATTATTATAATAATTATTAATAATAATTTATTATTAATAAAAAAAGTCAAATTAGTAAAATATTAATAATAATCCTAATTTATAACAATCTAGTTCCAATTTATATTAATAATTTTAATATTTATTAATACTAATTATTAATATTAATTATTAAATTAATAATAATAAAAATTATCAATAATAATGACAATTCCAATTTATATTAATAATAATTATTACTAGATTAATAATTATTATTTGAATTTATATTAATAATAACAATTCTAAAAATAAATAAATAAATAAAATTAAATAAATAAATTATAAATTAAATTAATAATAATTATAAAAATTAATGAAATTGGCCAACCTCTCATCAAAAAATAGTGGTAGCCGACCTTCATCTTATTTTTCCCTCTTTACTATTTATCCCTTAAATCTGCTCTTCTTCTATCAAGCATTCAATTGGTCCTGATGATGGATCCCGGTTGGGATTCGAAACATTGACAAAGAATGATTCATACTGTGGATTCTCCGGTAACCAAGTTAGAATAGATAAGCAATGTTTGGATTTTTGAAATAATGCTTGATAATGATTTATATGTTTGACTTGATGTTGAGATATGTTTTGGGCTATAGATATCACTGTGAGAGAAAATTTGCATTTTGACCTGATGACTGATGATTTTCCTTGATAACAATGCTATATGGGAATAGTGACTTTCAGTGACTTATATTGGTACTCAATAGATATTTTGTGTTGACATCATCAGCTTTGACACATTGATTGAATTATAAATAATTGTGATTCAGTATGAAGTAATCTCATAATAAATGGATGGAACCTACATGACTCATTCGTGGTATACACATGAAACTTGTATGACTTGTCCCTGATGTATTCATTCATATTTAGTAGCAGAAATGATTTATATTATGATCATGAGGATGTCATAATGAAGTTTGGACTGATATTTCTTGGTAAATGAAAATTTTATGTGAGCTCTACGTATCACCTAGTCCAAAATAATTTGTTACAGTGATATTGATGAGTTTGATATCAGTTTTGATTTGACATCTAAGGCTTGATAAGCTGACTTAGTTATTTGATTGCATAGTAATGATTTGTGTAAGGTTAAGAATATTGCTTTGGTTAAGTGTTATGTTTCCAAAAAATGTTGTATGAAGAAATCTCCCCGATCCTGATATGTCCACATTGATAGTTATCTAGTGAAGCCAGGATGATGTATCGATCAAAACCTCTACTTCAAAAGTGATTCAAGGTATGGCTTTGATTTTGGTTTTATATACTGATGGTCTATTCTTGATTGGAAATGAGCCTCTAATGATCAGTAAGAGGGATATGGCTTCTAAAGCTCGAAATAATGAATCATGGAATGAGGAATTGATTTCTGAAGATTGGAAAAGAAAATCTATATCATGAAGCTATTGAAGAGTTTTTGGAAAGTGGAAATGAAAATCCTTGGACACTCCAATTGAATTTCAAGAAGTTATGAAAATACACTGTTGAACTTGACTTGGAAATTGACAGTTGATTGAAGCATTGATGTTCCATTTGAACACCCGACTGTATGTGTGTGTGTGTGTGTTTTTCATAGAACAACATGAATGTATCCATGATTGAGATGCTTCATACACATTGAGCTCACTTCGAGATATTTTCACGGGATGCTCTATTTTTGGTTTGAGACATTATTCCTATGATATGTGATTGCATGGATGTATTGATGTTGTTTAGGATCATTGTTGATTAGATAAGCACATTTGGATGTTTCATTAGTATGAGATCTGCCATGATGTTTTGGATGTGAAGTCCTGTTGATGGTGTTGGATCCACCAACATGTAAGGGGATCTCCCCGTTAAGAAGTCCTAATTAGACCTCAGGTTGTTTGGTGTAGGAGACCCAGTAGTGGGTTGTATGGTAATGCATTGACCGCGATTTCACACATAGACAAGTAAGATGTCCCTGTTAGTAGCAAGAGTGTGCCAACTGCAGTAAGTTAATGAAAGTGCATGAGAGGTTCTAACACATTGAGTGTGAGGCGAGTGAATCCCTTGAAAACCTGTAATAGTACATGACTTGGAAGGGAACACACGAGTGAAGATGCATCACAAGCTTGAAAGCAAGTTAGCGAACAATCCAAAGTGATGGTTAAACTAACAACACATTTCATAAAGATTCACACATACTTATATAGAATAGTCCATACATGCATGCATGAAAAAAAAAATACATATATCATTTAGAGTAAACCAGATAGCATAAAATACAATACAACATATGCATGAAATGTGTTGGCTCTGTTATATTAAGGTATGTAAGTTCCAGTCATGCAATACATCCATGTCTAACCACTAGTTTCAACAGCGGAACATTACAGCCACAACCGCCTGCTGTCCAAAGAGATTTACTAGCTCTGCGCAGTGGAGAAGCCAAGGCTCATTACAATACTATCCAAGCTCTCTCCAAGATAGTCTTATCGGAAACTTGGATGACCAAAAGCCTTTACAAAGAGTTATGAGGGACTATTTATAGCAAAGGGTGGGGTGGCCCTTGACATTCCCCTTTGTGACAGTTCATCTACCCTAATGACTCTTCATCTACTCTATGATTGTTACATCCAACTATCGATACTTGAACTTCCACTTGACAAGAGGTTACATTACAATGCACATGTTCCCATGTGAGACAAATGGCTTGAGCAAGCCATGTAAGACATCATTGATACTCGGTCCGTTGTGATGAGACCAACTCTTTGACATGCTTGTGATGGTGACGATGGTGAGCTAATGCCAAGCTTGGTCGTCCATGATGGTGTGCATGCGCTCCATTGTGACATATTACTGAAGCGAACTCTTGCCTCTGTTGCATCTTGATGCATTGGTGTGGCTTCTCCATACAACTCGTCTGCTAGCATGCACATGGTCTTCTTGGGTGCGGCCAAACCGGAAACACACTAATGCATAGTGTCTTTGCTAATCTTCGAGTCTGTGTTGGTGGCATTGGGGAATTTTTGAGGTATAAAATGGGCCTCCTAAGGAAATTATAAAATAATAGTGGAAATAATAAAATAAGATTAGATTACATCATTAAATTTTAAAGGGAAAAAATAAAAAACTATTTTTTCAACTTGTATTTTCAACTTATCTCCCTATGGGTTTACTCAAATTTTGAGAGGAAACACTCGTTGGATGTAAAATTTGATTCCTCATCCAAGAAGTACCCATGTTGCATACTTTCAATGGACCCAGTGACACGAAAAATGTGAAATACATGAAAAGCGTGACTGCAATCACGTGTTTTCATGTATTTCTCATTTTTCGTGTAGCAGGGTCAATCAAAAGTATCTCCTTGGATGAGGAATCAAATTTTACATCCAACGAGTAGTCCCGCTTGAAATTTGAGTAAAACCTTACGGAGATAGGTTAAAAATATGAGTTAAAGAAATAATTTTATAATTTTATTATGTTTTAATATTTTTACTTTTTTACCCCAAAAATGGTGAATCATCCCTCATGGTTCACATTATCATCTTGAATCCTATTGGTTCTTATAAAGTTTATTTTTCTTGTACATTTTACTTAGGAGGCCCATTTTAGACGTCAAAAGTCCCCTAGTGTCATGCACATCAACTGTCAACTCCATGTTTAGCTCTAGTTGGACTTGCTTCTTGTCTTTGCCTCAGTGAGTGTGCCAAATAGGTTAGATTTCATGTGTGCGCACAATGACATGAATGTTGTTGAACTCCCTTGCATGCGATCAAAAACATTTCTCACCATGTTTGCTCTATGACAGCTGTTGGGATGGATCTATAACTTGTACTAGTGCAGTTTCATCTGTGAGTGCCTGTTGCACCCCTTGTTGTACTTGTTCCTATTGCAACTCATTCTCTCGTCTGTGCAACTCTTTTTCTTCCTTGAGTTGCTGCTTCATCACCTACAACTCCTTCTCTGTTCTTGCTCTCACGTGATCGTCCTATTGCACTATCAATTCATAACCTCAGTCTCCAAAGTTGCTTTCATCACAAGTGGGTCTACTCGGGCTTGCGAATTTGTTCCACCCATGGAAAATTTTAGGGGCTAATATTCGCCCAGTGGGCTAATTTTCCATTATTTTTCCACAAAAAGATTCGCCAATTTCCATTTTTATAAAAGATGATTCGCCCAAATTTTAGAATATAAAATTATTTTACCTTAAAAATCGCCAAAGTTATATAGAGACTATATATAAAATGATTATAAATTTGAATAATTTTACAAATATATCAATAAACATTTTATAGTTTTCATATTAGGGATTAGTGAGATTCGCCAATGTTTTAAAGTTCAAGAAAATTTTCCATCCTTAAAATTTTCCCTGGTTCCACCTCTTTGTTGTCGACAAACTTCCTCTTGCATTTTTTGCATGCAGGTGTGCTACCTGTTGAAAATAGCAACAAGAAATGCTAAAAATAGAAGTGCTAAAAATAGCGCTGCTATAAATAGCAGTTTGGGCACCAGTGCTAGATTGAGCAACAGGGAGTGAAAAATGGAAGTGCTAAAAATAACATTCAATTTTTAGCAGTTAAGAATAGATTCCTATTTTAGCTAGTCCCTAGACAAAAATTAAGAAGTAAAATTCGAATTTGAACTCAACAACTATTTGAAAAATAAATTAATCAATTCTCCATGACTTAATTAGTTGTGAAAAATCAAACATGAAGTCTATGTGAGGACATGCAACAGTTTCTCCATTAATTGAGGAATTTATCCATCAGTTAAAGAGATAAGGATGAGTTCTAATTTGAGTTGTAATTAGTTGGCTCAGTTAACCGAGTCAAGTCCAGTTAGATTGGTTTAAACAATTTGTTTAAATTAATATGAGTTAAGTTAGTTAATGCATGCTTGCATATAACTGTTGCACTTCAGATAACTAAATATTCTCTCATGAATAACTCATGCATGTCAGTTCAGACAGAGACCCAGTTGAGATCAAACAAGGGACAGTGTACTATCAATTGGATGAATTTTTTCCTATAAAGAAAGCTCATCCATGGAGAAGATTTATCTCCTTCAAGACTACATAGTTGGATCAGAGGTTAGTGAGTGTGTGAAGGGGAAAATTCACACAAGTGGCTACACTAGACCCCAATCAAAATTGGACAAAGAAATAGGAGGCTTGGAGGGTAGACCAAAGGTTAGATAGAGGCCTTTGACTTTCTATGAGCAGCAGAGGTATTGTAGAGAGAGTAGGATAGATTTTGAGCTGATTCTTTTTGTAATACTGTCTATATTTCCACTTGTATGATAATACAGAGTTGGGGTTTTAGGCTAAGGCTTTCCCCGGGTAAATTCTTTTGTGTTATGTGTGATTGATTTCTCCATATCAGTTATATGTGTTCTTATTGATCGTGCTCAAATTGATTAAGCTTCCGAAAATGTTGTAGAAGTAGATATTGTATTGTGCTTTAGTATATTGCATAATCTGTTGATCTACAGTGGGAATTTCTACATGGTATCAGAGCAAAGGTGATCAAAGCGAAGAATAGTATACAAAGGAGAGGAGATTTCGAAGTTTTGAGTTTTGGTCCGTGAGTTTTCAAAGCAGATATCAAACTTTTTGTGCAAAATTTTTAGAAAAAAATAGCATATATGGATTCCTTGTGGAAAAAGACCCAAATTCAAAAAAAAAAATGGCTGAATTGGAGTTCCAATGAGGGAGATATCCCTAATTTAAAATCAGCTCTTTTTCCAGAAAATTTCGTGACGGCGGGAAAGATGAAACAGATAGGTATGCTAGCCAAGAGCCTGTATGCACTTGTGGTACAAGATGTATGCAAAGCCTTGAGGAGAAAGGCAAAGCTTAGATACTTGGTGGTTGAGAGGCAGAGTAAATTACCTCTCAACATGCAGTGCCAAAAGAAGTCTTAGACAATTGTGAAGGAGCCACAATTGGTGAAGCACCTTCAGGAGGTTGTGGAGAAGCCACAACTGGAGAAGTCGAGAGGAGACCGAATGGAGGCATCCACTCATGCAGAGACCTCCAATAGGGGGAAATTTTGAGCCAAGTGGGCAGAGGGATCACATGCAGCCATACCTCTAGGTGGGAGGTGGGGCGATGTGACGTGATAGTCCCAAGAAGGCTGAAATAGGGGCTGGATCCTCAAGGTACCCAACCTCTTATATTAGAACTTACTATGGGAGCCCTGATGAGGAGTAGTAGGACTAGATGACTGGGTAGAGATAGATATAGATGGAGTAGCAGAGAGAGCTATAGTGCAGGAGTCCCAAGACTTTGTAGAGCTAGCAAGCTGCAGCAATGCGAGAGGCACAAGAGTGTTGCACCAGTGCAGGATGGAACTGAGAGGTGTGCAATGGTGCGAGATGCATGGAGTGTTGCAGCAACTCAGAGGTTAGAGAGGGAGCACTTGTCAGCAGCAGGTAGAGCTTCAGCATCAGAGTATGTTTCTATCCCAACAGAGAGGTCAGTGGTGAGTTTTTTGTTTCTAGAGTTGCTGGAGCAACCACACTTGGGAGAAGTGTTGCATGCAGAAAATTCCAAAGGTACATGATTGGGTTCGAGTTGAATGCATTTCTTGTTGAGAGGGAGTGTTGAAAATAGCAACAAGAAATGCTAAAAATAGAAGTGTTAAAAATAGAACTGTTATAAATAGCAGTTTGGGCACCAGTGCTGGAATGAGCAACAGGGCATGAAAAATGGAAGTGCTAAAGATAGAATTCTATTTTTAGCAGTTCAGGATGGATTCCTATTTTATTCAGTCTCTAGACTAAAAATAGGAAGTAAAATTCGAATTTGAACTTAACAACTGTTTCAAAATAAATTAATTAATTCTCCATGAGTTAATTAGTTGTGAAAAATCAAACATGAAGTCTATGTGAGGACATGCAACAATTTCTCCATTAATTGAGGAATTTATCCATCATTTAAAGAGATAATGATGAGTTCTAATTTGAGTTGTAATTAGTTGGCTCAGTTAACTGAGTCAAGTCCAGTTAGATTGATTTAAACAGTTTGCTTAAATTAATGTGAGTTCAATTAGTTAATGCATGCTTGCATATGACTGTCGCACTTCAGATAACTGTAGATTCTCTCATGAATAACTCATGCATGTCAGTTTAGAAAGAGACCCAGCTGTGATCAAAGAAGGGATAGTGTACTATCAGTTGGATGAATTTTTTCCGATAAAGGAAGCTCATCCATGGAGAAGGATTTATCTCCTTCAGGATTGCGAAGTTGGATCAAAAGTTAGTGAGTGTGTGAAGAGGCCAATTCACACAAGTGGTTACACTAGGCCCCAATCAAAATTGTGCAAAGAAATAAGAGGCTTGGAGGGCATACTAGAGGTTAAATAGAGGCCTTTGACTGTCTATGAGTAGCAGAGGTATTGCAGAGAGAGCACGATAGCTTTTGAGCTGATTCTTTTTGTAACACTGGCTATATTTCCACTTGTATGATAATACAGAGTTGGGGTTTTAGGCTAAGGCTTTCCCCGGGTAAATTATTTTGTGTTATGTGTGATTGATTTCTCCATATCAGTTATATGTGTTCTTATTGATCATGCTCAAATTGATTAAGCTTCCGCAAAGTGTTGTAGAAGTATATCTTGTATTGTGTTTTAGTATATTGCATAATCTGTTGATCTACAGTGGGAATTTTTGCACTGCCTTCTGTTGTTGCTGATGGCATTGCTTGCTATGATGTTGATCAATGTGATGTTACTGCCATCTTATCTTGATGTCCTTTTCTATGAACATTTTGATGTCTTCATAGGTAGGCAAGCTCATAAACACTTGCTTGGTTACAATAAATGTTGTTCTCTCAATGGTGTCCTTTGACTCTGCTCTCTTGAAGGCCATTGTACTTTCACTGCTGAGAGGCAAATGAACACTTGTGATACTTGGAGACATGGAAACACTCATGGCAAGCAATTTGTCAGTTGAAAACAAAAACGAACTTGAGAACTGACTTGCAACATACCTGTGTGACTGATCATGAAGGTTGCGCAATTTCCGTTGGGAGGTCATGAAACTGACTGCCAAAACTGTGAAAGGCATAGTTTAGTCTGTTAGGAGGATGACTAACTGCTAGAACTGCGCAATGCACAATCCAGCCTTACCTGCTGAGGACTGAAACTGCGCAATGCACAATTTCTGTCAGCAGTGACATGCAACCAACAAACTGCATTGCGTAGTTTCTAGGGCCAATGGGACACTTCCTCCAATAATTACGCAATGCAATCCTGGATGTCAGTGCCTGGCTAGACTTGCACAATTTCTAGAGGGAAGGCAAAGCCTTCGCTTCCAGAAATGTGTAGTGCTAGCTGGGAAAGGCATGGTCTGGGCCAAGGTAGCCTAGTTAGGTCGACGCGTGATTGAAAACATGAGAAGTCTAAATGCATGGTGACATGAGTGAAAACAAGTGAATGATCATTCATGCAAATAGAAAGTGTAGGATTCAGAAAATGGGAAAGCATGCGTGTGTGTGAAGCGAGTCGCCGCAATGAAGATTGTATGTGTAAAACAATTTCATGCATACGACAACAGTGAGATGCAAACGAAAACTGAAACTGTACTAGTACAAGCTAGTGTGTATCAAAAAGATAACAAGAACTCACTAAAATCAAGCATACAACATTCATACGAAGTGAAACACAAAAAGCACCAGAAACACAACACGAGACATGAAAAGTGGGGTTACCCCAAAACAACTGAGCTTAATGTGCTGATGAATCCCAAATGCAATTTGGGATGTCAGAGTTGGAAGATCGATGTGAGGAATGAGCTCTCCAGTGTCCAGTTGATGAGTTTCAATAAAATCAAGGTTGTGACGCGCATGCCACAAATCTAGGAAAACCAACACTTAGTGGGAGGTTTTTGAAATGATCTTTGCATGTAACCTCCAACTGCTAAAAATAGATCCCTGAAACAAGGGATGCCTTTGCATGCTACCTTGGGAGGAGCAACCCATGCATGCAAATAAGTTTTGCTCGGTCCCAGAGGGAATCGGTCAACTCAACTACACATGTGATAGTCTACTCAGCTGGGAGGAAAAAATGTGCATTTATGGGAGGGAGTTGGGCTGGCTGCTCAGAGGGATTGTGTAATTTGTGCGTAGAGCAGCTGACTACTACCCATAATTGCACAATTTCTGGGCTGAGCAGCCCTGCTGGGAGGAATTGCACAATTTTCTCAATGAACAGTGACAAGTAGAATTGCACAATTCTGGAGCCCAGTAGGTTGCTAGACATAATTGTACAATTTATGGAGGGAAGGCTGGTTGCCCTCCAGAATTTTGCAATTTCTTGAGGGAGCTTCTCAACCTATAGCTGGACCAAGTTCGGTGAAACAACCTATGAGGGGTATGCAACAAGCTTTGATCGACAGGCTGTCATTCTGCAAGAAAATCACTGAAGCTTGTGTACTTGACAATACAATACATGATGTTGTGAAAGGTTGGTATGGAGGCTCCAAAACGACACTAAGGAAAAATTTTGGAGGTGGTTGTAGCCGCTACAACACTTGGCGACACATTGGTAGAACTCCAGCTCTCTGAATGGAACTTGTTAGTGAAAAGAAAGTCTAACACCTCCAGAAGTATTGTTCAGTTCTCAGTTCATCTTGGTTTCACACTAGCTTGATTGTAAGATGTAGCATCTACGAAGCTCTGAGTCAATTGACACACCTTCCAAGTCAAGCCAACACATTTGTTTCGATTGGGGTTGAGGAGTATATTGGTGCACACGCTGTATAGTCATCAAAGTCTTAGTTTCATCTCTGGTGTTGCTCCACTGCCAGCAAGCCTAGACCGTACCCTAGTGGAGTCATGTAGGAACACAAGCATCGCTCCGCTGCCAGCGAGCCTGGTCAGTACCCCGACAGATTTACTTGCATCACCTCTCTACGCAAGAAGCCTTTCTCCTCTTTCACCTCATTCATTTTTCATTTTCTTCAAACTTTTTTCACTTTTTTTTTTTTTTTCATTTTTCATCTTCATAAATGTGCATAGCACTTATTTAATTCAGAGGCAGAAAAGGGATCCCCACTTATTGAGAGAAGAAGTGGTTTTTCCTTCAGAGAAGTAGTTTGTGTATACCTCTGACGTGCTTGTTAAGGTTTTGCCACTCACCTTACTCTACTTGACTGAGCTGACAAGGATTAACCCAAAAAACAACCGACTAAAGTGGGTGATACTATTTAGTGCACAAGCGTTGTGTTTTCACCAAGGTTTACTTCGAACAATACATATTTTCCATTGATGTATCATGGACGAAAAATAAAAAATTCTTGATACAAAGGCAAGATGACAAATAACCAAGTAGTGATGGTTTCACAAGGCCTCTTGCATTTTACCCAGCTTGTTTCAAGAGTCATACATGGTTTCACGTGAAACTAACCTATGAAAAAAATAAGCAAACAAACAACAAAGCAAAGTAGAAGCAGAACTAAATGCAAAAGCAAAGTAAACAAACAATTAAGAAAAAAAACAAACAAGTGAAGCAAGTAAGCAAATAACCATGCAAGCAAACAACTGAAAGAAAACACTACTCCTACTCCTAAGCTAACGGTACATGGGCCTGATCATGTGAATTGATATTTCCAATGCAGCCATTGGTGCATTGGTTGACCCATGATGGTGAAGTCATAGTTCGCGAACAAGATAGTTAAGCAAACCAATAAACAAGAAAGATATAATAGTGAAGACAAACACACTCCGAGTTTACAAGAGTCCACAAAACAAAAATGAGTGAAAGCACATGACATGCACTCTATGGACTTGCCATGGTGTTGTGCTACACTTCATGCAGATGTTGAGTGTATGCATTCTCTTGACTGTGATATGAAAGAAAATGTGAGAAAGGTAGACCACTTACGTTTTGCATGTGTGCTTGATGTGTCAGACTCCTCCAACGCATGAGCAATGGGATCATGTAGTTTGAGTGGAGGAAGCAAAATCTAGGTGTTTGGTTGATATTCAATGCAAAGTAAAAAGTGATGAGGAGCCTTGAGTGTTTCAACAATTTGTTGATCAGAAGTGAAACCAACCTCAGGACAGCAAGGGCCTGACATAACCGTCAACTTGGGTTGAAGTACGTTGACAGCCTATGGGGTTTTGACTTTGTAGACAAATGGATCATCGTAGACCAGTGCCTTAGATAGATAAAAAACAATTGAATCAACATCATGATCAAATGAGCAAGTGGAGAGATCACAACAACCAAGATCAGAAAATTCAGGATGTTTGTTGGGATCCTCATGATTTGATGTATTGTGCAGAGGGGTATATGAGAAGCAAGGATGTTCATCCTCTGTGTTTTCAGAAATGACAGATGAAAAATTTCACAGATTTTCTGAGGAAGATGTGTCCTCTCCACAATGTAATGACAGATTGACATCCAACATGTCATGTGAACGATCTGAAATAGAAACATCTGGAAATGGGCTTTCATAGGGGAAATCAGTGGTGGACAAATCACAAGGGATGTCAGGATAAGGCGGAGGACGCGTGGCTAGAAGGGAGTCATCCTTCATCGCAAGTTCTTCTTTAGATTCCCACACACACTCATCATGAATGATGGTGCAGGCTGGATGCATAACGCCAACTCTGTCAATAACTTGATCCTTGTTCACAGCTGGTGAGGAGTCCGGAATGGGAAAACAAAAGACAGTACAATCCAGAGGATTGACAGAACACGGGGATGATGGTTGAGGGAACGAATCCACGTGAAAACCAATAGGCTTGCAAGCCAAAATCTGTGCAGATATCAAGAGCAGGTGGGGTGGGAGGATGTGGCAGTTCAACATATGTGTGTGCATGATTTCCCACATCATTCTGCGATGGTGGAGCTGTTTGAGGAGGTGAAGACGGACAATCACTTATGAAAGTAATTGTGCCTGCATGTGATTACGTAACTCCATCACCGAAGTGTGTTGAGTGGGGTTTAGATATGTGAATAAGATACTCAAATATTCCATAAAGAAATTCCCAATAAATTCATCTTCAGGAAATTGGTATGCCAGATTATAAAAGTGTGTGTAAAAATGATCAATGTATTCATCGGGTACTTTTCATAATTTCTTGATCGAGTGCTTTATGGTTAAAGTGATTGAAATCATAGTTTATCGTTGCAACCAGATTAGCAAGAGAATGAATAGATTTTTCAAGCAGAGTGGCACACCAGTGAATTGGGTGCCCTCGAAGCGTGTAGATGAACAACGCGCAATTCATGTATTTTTCAAATACTCCAGGTCTTTTGCATGAGCCTACAACACTGACCATGTGCCTAACCAATGCTACATGTCCTCCACCATCATATGTTTTATGTGACAAGTTATCTAAGAGCTTTTCCGAGATAATGAAGTCATTTCCATAAGACATACACTTCGGAAGAGCAACTTTGTAGTTAGTCATGATAGATATGTAGAGATTCAAAACATATGTGAGGACTCAACTTATCATCTGGCCCTCCTTCTAGCACCAAAATGTTGACGGTGCTGGACCTACCAACATGTAAGGGGATCTCCCTGATAAGAAGTCCCAATTAGACCTTAGACTGTTTGGTGTAGGAGTCCTAGCAGTGGGTCATATGGTAATGCCTTGACTGCGATTTTGCATAGAGGCAAGTAAGATGTCTGTGTTGGTAGCAAGGGTGTGATAGCTGTAGTAAGCCAATGAAGGTGCATGAGAGGTTCTAACACACTGAAGATGAGGCGAGTGTGCCCCTTGCAAACCCGTAATAGTATGCGGATTGGAAGGGAACACACGAGCGAAGATGCATCAAAAGTTGGAAAGCAAGTAAGCGAGCTATCCAAAGTGATGGTTAAACCAACAGTACATTTCATAAAGATTCATACATACTTATAAAGAATAGTCCATACATGCATGCATGAGAAAACAAATACATATATAATTTACAGTAAACCAGATACCATAGAATACAATACAACATATGCATGAAACGTGTTGGCTCTGTTATATTAAGAAGTGTAAGTTCCAGCCATACAATACATCCATGTCTAACCACTAGTTCTAACTGCAGAACTTTACAGCCACAACTCCTGCTCCTCCAAAGAGATATACTAGCTTTTGCGTAGTGGAGAAGCCAAGGCTTGTTACAATACTATCCAATCTCTCTCCAAGATAGTCTTATAAAAAGCTTGTCTAACCAAAAGCCTTTACAAAGAGTTATGAGGGACTATTTATAGCAAAGGGTGGGGTGGCCCTTAACATTCCCCTTTGTGATAGTTCATCTATCCTCATGACTCTTCATCTACTCTATGACTGTTACATCCAACTATCAACACTTGAACTTCCACTTGACAAGATGTTACATTACAATGCACATGTGCCCATGTGAGACAAAATGGCTTGAGAAAGCCATGCACGACATCATTGGTGTTACACAGTAATTTGTCACCGTTCCTGTTACCCCTTCTCTCGCACATTGGAGGACTTATTCCGGGACCTGTGAGAAGTGACATAACCTGAAAACACTTGCACTGTATCCCCTTGAGTATGTACTTCATATGCCCTGAAGACACCTTCTGCAAAATACCCATAAAAGTAGCCCTTTTTCCATTGGCGCTGTTCCACAGTGTATCACTTGCGCCAATGGGGGAAATCCTCCAAAGAGGGCGCACCAGCTGGCGCTCTATCTCAGAGTCGCACTCACGCCAACCCAGTTGGGTAAAGTTTTTAACAAACCAACTTGCGAAGGTTCTTCCTAACCTATTCATGAACTGATTGTAGTTTGAGTTAGTTCAGTTGGGCTTCGAATCTCCATGGAAGGGAAGTAGTTCTCCACCTCTCATGGAAGCTTCCTAATAATAACGTCGATCCCATGAATCTTGTGGATGATCCTATCTCCTTCTCCTCTCTCTATATAAGCGTTATCCTTTTGCCTTTGACAAGCTAGTTAGTAATTCTACTCTTCAAGCTCCAAATTCTAAGTCCCAAAGTCTGAGAATTTCTAAGCTCATGCTACAAGAGGCCTTCTTCATCCCTATAAGGCTATAGCTTTAATGAGGAGATCCTTGTCCAAGTAACCAAGGAAAGAGAGGCTTGTTCCCCATTCCCAACAAGCTTTGCAAGGCATGTGTTACTGATCACCTAGCCAAAGGAGGATTTGACATCATAACTATGGTTGTATTCTTCTTCGTTTATCAATAATAATAGATGACTGTCATTATGGTTCCACTCTTATTGTCTTTATAATGATGTTTGAGTTATATCCTTTCTCACTGATATATAGTTGCATCTCTTGGATTTTATGCTTGTATTTGTGTTGTTCTTTGCATGTGCAGGTTTCCATTCATGAGGATTGTGGGGATTGTGACTAGCTGGAGCGAAAGAACGAGAGCGACGACTCTTCTACAAATACTAGCGTTGGATTCGAGGTAGGCCCTCATCATCGATCTTTAATTTGCAATTAGGAACCTGTGTGTTAGCGTTGTTTGATTGTTGCTAGACCTCATTTAGGTTAGTGGGATCACCTCTGTTCGCAGAGGGGATTTACCTCCACAACAATTTGGTGACTCCGCTGGGGAGTTGGCTTTTTGCCTTGTTGCTTGTTTTGTCTTGTTGTTTGATATGTAAACTTTAGACGAAGCCTGAAGTACGGCCATATAGCCTTCGAAACGCTCTTGCCCTGCATTAGCAAAGTAGATCAATGCCAGTTCAGTCCATCTCCTGTTTGGTTTACGAACTGAACGGCTTGGAACTTGCCTCGTTTCGTGGTTATTTCTTGGTTTCTCCTGCTTGATTAGCTTTCTGGGTTGAATGCTTGTGTTGCTTCTTGCCTCTTGGTGTACCTAGGTATTGTTGATTTGACCTTGGCTCTTTTGTTTTTTATTTTTCCATAGCAAACTTGGCTGGCGCTGGTTTATAGCGTTACAGTCACGCCAGTTGGCGCAAGTTGCACATTTACAACCTGCGCCAATTCCTGAAAGGCGCTTGTTGCAGCCTGACAGTCATGCTAGGCCTGGAAACTTTTGAAGTTTGCTTGGCTGTGAACTTTTTCAGCTTGGGTTTTTCCCTAGGTACCTTTTTCAGACTACTTGAGTGTGTTGGAGTGTGATTTGACTAGCATTGATCGTTACCCTTTGGGTGTTTGCTTCTTTCTATCGATTTCACATTTTTAGCCCTAGGGCATCTAGTGGCTTTATGTGTCGAGCCTTCCTCAGGTGTTTTGATCTTTTTGTGGTCCAGTCGACTCTTTATTTGCTCCCTTACACTTGTTTGGTAGTTGTGAATCGTTTTGTTGCGTTATTTGGGTGACTTGCTTTGTCTTCACTTGAATTCCGCTTCGTCTCACTTTGAGCCTAGATCACATGGGTCATTGTTGTCTTTGGGATCTTTCTTGTTCTTTGGAAGTTTGATTTGTGATTTGAGGAACTGAATGTGCTTGTATTGAATAGAATTTGTTTGTGTTATTTCTTAAAGTTGTTTAGTGCATTTTTCCATCATCAAAAAGAAAAAATTTCTTTTGCCTTGAACTAGTTAATGAGAATTAGAACTTTTCATTTCGATTAGTGATTAGAGATCTTAAAGAAAAGTTTGTTAATTTGCATTAGCTACATTAGGAAAGTTCTTTGTTGTTTTGTGATCATTTTGTTTGCGTGAAAGCTCTTAATCTATCTTGTAACTAGCATTCATCGAATGAAATGACATGTTTTGGCATATAGATTGAATTTAGGGAATTTTGAGAGATTACATACGGTAGGACCTGAAAACCGAAACCTAACACAATATCAACTTTAAAATAAACCGAATAAATCTAACAACGCATTGGAACATAACGCTCACATTCTAGAGGTCTAGGCTAGAGACGTGCTCCAGCGTCATTAAACCTAGTCACTTTTTTTTCCACTCAAGGTTGGGTGATTCCTCCTTTTGTGACTCAACTATGGTCTAGTACGGACTTGTGCTCCCACGTACCGTCGAGTATATGGGGAGACTCCACTAGGTTATCATCCTTAATCCATAGGAAGCCATGTCTGCCGCCTTACAGCCCATAATGCACCGAACACAGCATTCAGGAAGATTGACTGCCGTACGAAAAGTCCTTGGTTTTCATATGATTACTAAGGTGTATATGCAATTTTACGGATTGTCTGGTAAACCCCTTGCCTAGTTCTCCAGAGTAGTCACTTTTTGATCCTTTTCGGACTCCCTAAAAGAAAAGGCTCACTTGAGCATTTGTCACTTTGGGATCACTAAACATTCGAAGGCGACTAGAGTCATCTTTTTTCCCTTTTCTCGACTCTTTAAAGATGAAAAGGTCAAGTTATGTCCTTGTGTCTACAAATTAAATTACCTGCGATCACATGCCCTGTTAGATTCTGTTTGTTGGCCATTTGATTGTGTGTCTTGGCTCTTTTTCAGCCCCGTGTGTGATTTTTAGTTTTGATGGTAACTTTTCCAGAGTTCACCAACCCAAGAATCCCCTCTAAAGGGAATCCTGGCCATTTTCATCCTTTTGGGAATGTTGGTGCTCCTTACATGGCAACGTTGTCCCTTCCTGGGTTAACTGTTGGGTTGCCTATTTGGTTGTTCTCAACCTTTGTAGCCCCTAATGTCTCAACTACTGGTCAATCAATTCCTCCACCTGAACCACATCATGTTGATTCCAAGGTGGATCTCTCCCCTTCTTCGCCTGTTTCTACGTCCTCATCTTCTACTTCGCCTGGTGAAAGTCCGGATTCAAGTAACCAGGTAGCTAAGAAGAAGAAGAAGAAGACAAGTAGGAAGAAGTCTCATAAGCGAGAGGTTGCAAGTGCAGCTACTGCTCCGAGACCAGCTCAGGTCGGAACTCCTTCTGCTCCTCCGCGGAAGGTTAAGTATCCTTGTAAATTGTGCAAGGATCACCATCTTCTTCGTGATTGTCCTGGAATTCCCAGGATCTTAGAAGTATGGTCTCACGATCTGGCATCATCCTCTGAAGCTCATGGCAATGCTACCCTATCAACTGGCAATGCTAAGAAGAAAGGGAAGATTCGATTCCCCTGTAGGCTATGTGAAGGCAACCATCTCCTTCACCTTTGTCCACTCATGGATAAAGCTTCCGCTGTTTTGGAAAGTCTTACAGCTTCTTCACCCCAACTCCCTGTTGGTTATCAGAGGCTCTCTTCAGATCCTCTCCCTGTTGACAAAGAGATTGATTTAGATTCTTCTCTTGTCCATCCTCCTCTTCCCGAACCTGGTTGTGCTAAGCCTGTTCCAGACCAACCATTGGTCGGAAAGAGTGTCGATTTGAGTTCACCACCCGTCGATCACTCTGTTTCAGAGGAGTGTCATGCTCATGTTCTTCTCATCTCGTCAAATTCTCTTGAGTCCGAAAACGACTCTCCTATCCCAGCTGATCCCGAGAGTCCTTCTTCGGAGCAGGGGGGCAATCATACGATTCCCCCACCAAGTAGTTTAGTCGTTTCCTTTGACTGGAGTAACCTAACTGCTTTCTGCCTTCCATCCCATGTGCCTTTCCAGATTACAATACATGCCTATGATAAGGCAGTACCTAGCACTATCTTGGATGAAGGGCCATCTGTCAGTCTTATGCCTTCCACTACTTGGCAAGCTTTGGGCTCCCCACAGCTTGTGCCGGTCACACAAAATCTATTGGCTTTTGATGGAGGAACCAGTCAACCATTAGGGATCCTTCCGAAGTTCCCTATTACTTTGGAAGGCAAAACTGTCTATATAGACGTACTAGTTACCCAAGGTGCTTTAGATTTCAGTCTTCTCCTTGGTCATGAATATGTTTATGCCATGGGGGCCCTTGTCTCTTCGCTTTTCCATGTGGTTTTCTTTCCACACGACGGAAGGATTGTGACTATAGATCAATTATCGTTCTTTAGTCCCCCGGTGCCTCCTGTGTAGTTGTCATCCCCTTCTGGTTTTTATCCACTAGTTGTATCTGCCCCACCGCAAGTCAACTACGTGGCTACTTATCCCGTGCCTGTATCCAGTGATGATGCCATCGTGCATAGTGTCCTGGGGGCATTGGGTCCTGACTTCCAAGATGTTGTCCTTCCACCGGGAGTGACACTCTTGGAAGCAACGCCTTCTTGTTCATTATGATGAAGTTCGTTCAGAGCATAGTTCACTTTCCTATGTCAAGCTCCTTAAAAAATGAAACTAGGACTGGTTGGAGCATAATTCGCTTTCCTATGTCAAGCTCCTTAAAAAAATGAAACTAGGACTAGTTGGAGCATAGTTCACTTTCCTATGTCAAGCTCCTTAAAAAATGAAACTAGGACTGGTTGGAGCATAGTTCGCTTTCCTATGTCAAGCTCCTTAAAAAATGAAACTAGGACTGGTCGGTGCATAGTTCGCTTTCCTATGTCAAACTCCTTAGAAAGTGAAACTGGGTCTGGTCGAGCATAGTTCCTGATCTTGTGTCAAGCTCGTTAAAAAATGAAACAAGGGTTATGAGGATAGTTCTTTTACTGTGTCAACCTCATTAAAAAATGAAACAACTCCCCTTCCAAATCGAGTCCTTTGATTAAGATCTCGTAAAATACAAGTCGAGTCTTTCCAAAATCTCGAAAGTGAACCTTCATTCCATCCACTTTGTTAAATGCAATGAAGCTTGGGGGGCATGTACCTCATTTTGCGTCATTATGCTGGGGGCATGCGAACTTATAACAAGCATATTTTTTCATTTCAAGCTTGTGTAAACATGAAACTGAATTCAAGCAGAGTTCTCCATGGTTCAAGCTTGTGTAAAAATGAACCCATACCCAAGTCACCTTTAAGCTCTTTTCTAACTCGTAAAATATGAAAAGATTGTCGAGTATTTGTTCCCTTTTTGACTCGCTAAAGAGAATAAAAATGGAGGTCTTCTTTCAGCTCTTTTCTGACCGTTTAAAGATGAAAATATTGCCGAGTTATTCCTCTCGACTCGCTAAACATAAATGAGAGGCGGTCGTCTTTAAACTCTTTTCTGACCGTGTAAAAATGAAAAGATCGTTGGACCCTTGTCGTTTCCGGTTCGTTAACGGTCACGAAGCGACGTGGTTTTGATCTTTTTTTTACTTTTTCAGATCAAAGTCACTACATACGAAAATTACTCCTCAGTCGTAATGATCGGGCAGTTCTTTCGAGCATCGTTTTATACTTTTTCGGGCTCGAGAGACACAACTTTACGAAAAAGGACACCCCTGGAGTCTTCTTTTAGCTATCTTTTCAAACTCTCTAAACATGAAAATACGATGAGTTCTTCCTTTGTCAGACTCGTTAAAAGTTAATGACATCGGATTCCGTCGAAATGACACCCCTCAAGCATATGCTATCCCCATCAAGCTTGCCATCCAAAAATAACCGGGGTACTCGCCAGGAATGGTGGGGGAATAAAGGAATCATAATCGTCGTCATCGGCAGTATGTCGCTCTTTAACATGGCACTTTTTGCATTCATGTCGGGGTGGGGACATCTCATCTCGCTTCACATTTGCCTCCATGGGTTTGGGTTATCCTATTTGACCATTCATCTGCTCATCATCTCGTCATCATGTCCCCTGATCATTTGACCTCAAATACTGCCAAATCTGTCATTGTGCCGTCGATATGTTCAAGAGAAGTTGACCTCTACAAGAATACTCAACCTCCCTCCGATATCTCACACAAAACATATTGTCTCTCTCCGTCTCGCGTCGATGATGTGGGAAACATCATGGCCCACCTTCGATCAAGATCACTTCCTGTCGACTTCAACTCATTATCCAGGAAGGTGACCTAGAGACTCCCTTCAGGTACCTTGGAGCCTGCATGCCTCAATGGTAGGTTCTTCATGTTCGACGCGAGGTTTTCCTCATTGGCCTCCGATCGGATGATTCTACGGGTGTTCGACACCTGCTCCTTGATTCACATGCCGTGGATTGTACCTATAGTACCTTGAGGACCATCGTCATTATTGGTGGCACCTCTCGCATTTGTTAACAGTTTTCATCATTGACTGGTAATCAGACGGTGTTCATGCATGTTCGACTTCGACTCCTATATTCACATGCTTGAACTTGTACTATGTTTAGGTCGAGTTGGAACGCAAGACCCCGGATTGTGCATATTGAGATCCGGGTTGCGTTTTGTGGATTATTGTAATCATTGCATGACTCATTCATTGGATGGCTGCGACCATACCTGAGTCCATTCATAGATCCTCATCGGATGGTTGCGTCCATGCCTGGGATCCAGTTATATATACTCGGTTACGGATGGCTGCGCCCATACCACATATATATCATGTACTTGAGATATCAGTTATACTTCTTTTCGCAGGTTCTCCGGCGGCAGTGTTTTCAATCACACATGTTCTTGTAAAGCACTTCACCCCTCTCTCTCTCGGGCCTCATGCTTTAGGGGGCATCTGTTACACAGTAATTTGTCACCGTTTTTCACCGTCCCTGTTACCCCTCTCCTGCACCTTGGAGAACACATTCCGAGACTTGTGAGAAGTGACAAGACTTGAAACCACTTGCATTATTCACCTCTAAACATGAGCTTCATATGCCCTTAAGACATCTCCTGCTCCTTGCCCTTAAAAACAGCCCTTTTTACATTAGCGTTGGTTCACTGTGTCATGCCCGCGCCAATGGGGAAAATCCTATTGAAAGGGCGTACCATTAGCGCTCTGTCCCAAAGTCGCAATCGCACCAACCTTTTTGGGCAAAGTTTTGAACTAATCAAACCTCTGAAGGTTCTGTCCAGCTCATTCACCAACTGACTCCAAGTTAAGTGAGGATGGTTTGGCTTCGAATCTCCTTGAATGGGAAGTAGTTTGCCACCATTCCATAGAAGTTTCCAAGTGATGAAGCCAAATCCATTATTGTTTTGATTGACCTTATCTCTTCCTTTTCCTCTATAAAAGCTTGTCTCCATGGCTTGAGCAAGCTAGTTCTGATAGTTCTGACTCTAGTGGCAATACTTGGGCTGAAAGGAAGATGTCAAGAGATTAGAGTTGCAAGAGCCTTCTTTGTATCCATAAGGCTTTACCTAAGTAAGGAGACTTTGTCACTAAAGAGAGAGAGAGCTTGTCCCTCACCCTTTCAAGCTTTTGCAAGACTTGTGTAGCTTAGCACCCAGCCAAAGGAGGACTTGACGTCATGACACTGGTTGTATTCTCCTTTGTTGAATTATTAATAATAGATGACTATCATTATGGTTCCATTCTCGTTGTACTTGTAATGGTTGATGTTGAATTATATCCTTCCTGAATGATGTATAATTGCATATATTAGATTTCACGCTTGTGTTTGTGTTGTTCTCTTT
>APFE030293813.1:19410-71645 GCA_000404065.3 Pinus taeda | reverse complement strand
TGTGTGCAGGTGTCCATTCACGTGGATAGTGGAGGATCATGACCGGCCAAGGCAAAGGAACGTGGGCGACGTCTCTTCTACAAACTAAAGCGTTGGATCTCAAGTAGGTCTTCATCACCTACCTGTTATTTGCAATTAGGAACTTGCGTGATAGCATTGTTTGATTGTTGCTAGACCCATTCTGGGCTAGTAGGGATCGCCTCTATCCGTAGAGGGGATTTACCTCTCCAACACTGTTGGATCTTGTGAAAAATCAGTTTTTTTTTATGTTACTACTTTCAATCATTTTCAAAACACGTGGAATCAAATATTTCCTACCTTATCCTCCCTATCTCTCATCTTATATTTCTATAAATATAGAGGGTGAAATTTCTCATTTTTCATCATCCCCTCTTTATGATTCATTAGATCATGAGGATGCCTCTATTTGTAATCTTGAATTTTCTGACCATGGCTATAGTGATATTTTCATTGATTCATTCAATCGTGATTTTTATTCTTCCATTGTTGATCTTTCTAATCCACCATTGATTATTCGTATTCTGATGAATTGGAACTTCCCCAAGTTGTTGAGGCACTTCATCCCAAGATGATGGTTATGCCAAGTTCTTGTAGTCTTGAGGTCAATTCCACTTCTAGTTAGAAATGTATTGAATCTCTCCAGGCTCCTCATCAATCTCTCATACAAATTGAAAATAAATCTATTTTTGAATTTTCACATCCTACATCTGTATAACACAATCTTATCGCTTAGTCATTGGAGGAGTCATACGTGGAAAGCACGGTCACAAACAAAAAAAATTATTCTTTCTTCATGTTTTCTCATCTTTCAAGTTCAAAATTTTGTGCCTATATGTCTTTGACTCATTTAAAAATCATGGTACATCTGTGGAGTGTCTTTCATGTGATTTTTGTTTTTACTTTTCCGTGTGTTCTTTCAAACTTCAGACATTTTGGTTTGTGTTGTCTTATCTTTCTTGTTTTTTGTTATGCTTGTGTATCATTCTTAACATGCATTCCCTCACCTACATAAGCCATCCAATGCGTCGGTGGTTGCATTGGAAGTATCTCTTCACGTAATTTTGGCCTATGCTCTGTTTAGGTTAGGAGTAGGAGTATTTTTCTTTTCTCTGTTGTCTCCTTTGATTTCATTTTATTTGTTTTGCTTTCATTTTGCTTCTTTCTTTTTGTTTGTTTTCTTTTCAACGATAGGATATCTTCCGCATGAGACTGTGTTTGGTTTCTCAGACAAGCAAGGTGAAATCCAAGAGGAAGTTTTACTGTTATCAATGCTTGGTTATTTTTCTATTCCCTCTCTTTATGTGAATCTTTCATTTCTTTAGTTGATGATACTCTGATGGAAAATACATTCCTTCCAGATAAATTTATAAGTGAAATCACGATGGTTGCACTTTTAACTAGTACCTCCTACTCTAATCAGTCTTCTATTTTTGGTTAATCCTTTTCAACTAAATCGGGAAGAGTAAGGAGGGATATAAATATCCTTCTCTGAAGGAAAAACCTCTTTTGCTCTAAATAAGCTGGGATCCCTCTTCTGCCCCCATAAAATAAATAAGTGCATATGCACATTTCTTTGAACAAATAAAAAATAAAAATGAATAAAGGGTGAAATAAGATAAAGGCTTCCTACATAAAGAGGTGAAGGAAACAACTCCGTCGGGGTATTATACAGGCTCGCTGGCAGGGAAGCAATGTTTGTGTCCCTGAAGTAACTTCATTGGGGTACTATCCAGGCCTATTGGTAGTGAATCAACACTGGAGATGAAAACTAAGACTCTAACAATCTCTTTTACTTGTGCATTTATATACTTTTCATCCCCAATCAAAACAACTTGGTCTAACTTAGCTTGGTATGTGTGTTGCCAATGAAGAGAATGGTAGGGACTATATCTTTAAGTCAAGCTAAGTGAAGAAATTGTGATAATCAATTAACTGAACAATACTTCTGGAAGAGTTAGGCATGTTTTGAATGAGACAATATCCATACAGGGAGCTGGAGTTCTACCAGTGTGTTGTCAATGTTGTAGCATCTACAACCACCGTCCAAAATTTTTCCTATGCTTCAATTTTCGAGCCTTCCTTATTATCCATAGGAGCTCATCTTGCACTGATCCAGAAATTCATGCTTCGACTGATACTTATATTCTTCATTTTTTGTTATGTTTCCTTTATTTCACACTTAGTTGATATTTATAACTCATAAGTTGATCTCCCAACTTCGTCTCACAGCAATTCTAGGCTTGCCTCTAAAAACTACACAATCCTTGAGGGAAAAAAACCTTAATAATAGGAATTGTTCAGTCCAGACTGGAAGTCATCCTTGATATCAGAAACTTTTCATTCATGGAAGACAACCTAGAAACTACGCAATCCCTCATTAAGCTTAGAAACTGTGTGATGCACTAAGCCAGAAAGTTGCCCAATTCTCTAGAACAGCGCACACTTTCCTCGCAGTGTGCATGGAAAGTTTCCGCATAAAAAAAAATAAAAAATAAAAAATAAAAAATATAAAAAAATAAAAATAAAATAAAACAAAATAAATAAATAAAATAACAAAATAAAATAAATAAATAAAATAAAATAAAATAAAATAAATAATTAAAATAAATAAATTAAAAAATAAAAATTAAAAAAGCTAAAAATAAAAAAAGAATCACTAAAAAATAGGGATCTATTTTTAATATCCTGAAGGAGGCACTCTCATTATTTTTAGAAACTTTTGCCAAGTGTTGTTGTTTCCTTGATTTTAGGCATGTGCATCATAACCCTGATTCGCGGAAATCTATTTAATCGAAACTTCTAGACCTCATTTTCACATTCGATCTTGGAGCTCTAGCATTCCCGAGGAGATAAAGGAACCTTTGGTGCAATCATCGTCACTTTTCCGGGTGAGTTTCGCTTTTGTCATCTTTGTCACTTTTTCTGTCGATTTTAGTTGTTTTGCTTGTGTGAGTGTTGTTTCACTTATTTCTCTTCATGGTTACTATTTTTTCAACTTGTTTTAACTTGTAGAAGTTTTGTTTTAAGTTTTAGATTTCCTTTTCCAAATGTCGCATTAGTTTTCATTTTTTTTGCCAATGGTCATCGTTGCAGTGAATCACCTCACATACTTGATTTTCCTTTAATTTGATTAATTGTTGCATTTGATCTACATGGATTTACTCATACTTCCTCAAATCTACACTAAATATCGCACTATCTCTCATATATTCTCGTTTTCCACACTTCCTTTGGGCAGATCTGCACTTTCCTTGGTCGATTTTTACTTTGCCCAACTAAGCGCTACGCAATCCTAAGGCTCAAGCCACAAGCTTGGCCTCTGGAATTGCACAATGCATAGAACAAGTTGGCTCAAAATCTGCACTACACAGTTCCAAGAGCTAGCTTGCCTCTCCCAGACCTTTGCCTAGGCTTAACTTTAAATTGCACAATTTCAAGCCTCAAGATTATACTTTAGCTACTGGAACTACATAATGCATAGTTCCCATAGGTATCCAATCCCTCTTATCAATTATAATTGTGTAATCTTCCCCATCAGATGCCCAGTTTGTTGCTTGAACATGCCTTGAAAGTAGATTTTGTAAAGAGATATTTTGTCTTGCTATAAGTGTCTTTTTTATCCCATAAGTACAACAATTGTTGAGAACTTCTTTAGTAGTCATTGTTACCATGGAACCTAAGAGAGTTGATTCAAAATAAATCACTAAAAGAAGTACTGTGGAAGTAGTTAAGCACGTGCCAGTAGACTTTCCAATGTATGATGACACTTAGTTGTTTATAGAAAAGGGATCATCACTGACATGGTAGCAGGTAAAATATGCTTTTGCAGAGGAATTTGAGGTGGATCTAGAGGATAGACAAGTTTATCTTAGTGTCTAACAGTCAAGGCTATACAACATCGCATTTAGATACCCATCCTTCCTATGTGCAGATATCATCGGATGGATTATTTCACGCATTGATGAGAAGGCTATGACATTGAGCAGTGCCAGTGGACAAAAGCTTGCTACCTTTCAGGCATAATATTATAAACACGTGTATCACTTCCTCGAGCCAATGAAGCTCATTGACTTACTTTTCTATGCCACCCATAGCTATGTGAACACAAGAGACATTGTCAAATTTTGGGTGAAATATCCATCAAAGTTTCGATAGACACCCACCCATGTATACAAGACAAAGCCCCTCAGGAAGGCCTACCATCTCTTGGTAATCTTAGCTTGCAGGATCCATGGTCAGCAGAGCACAAAAACCTTTCGTAAAGGGTGGGCAGTGTTATTAGACCAGGTGGTGAATGAGGGGAAGTAGTTCGATTGGTTATATTTATTGACTCGATATTTGAGGGACCATGTAGCACAGTATCAGATTCCTCTGAATGGTGAGTGAGCAAGGTTTTATATGTCTACATATTTACTGGATGCAATATGTGCACAATAGTAATTCCTTGGCATGAACTAGACATGGACACCACGAGAAGTTGTCGTGCAGATTTATTGCAAGTTTCTTTCAAACTTTAGTCATTGAGGAGTAATGGCACAACTAATTTACCACTTCATCATCCTACTTTACAAGATTATCTTTGAAGTAGATCTACCTTACATGTCACGAGAAGCAATGGAGGTGATAACAGACATCGCATATTGGTATGCCTTACCAAGTGGCATCTTCCTTAGAGTGTTCGGTGGAGAGAAACCTCCACTTATCTTGCCCAGATATGCCACCGAAAAACTTGTCATGCAATAAGTATCATACCATCTCACCACAGGGTTGTCAATAGCTTTACACAGGAAGAACAAAGCACCAACACCCATTCTTCCTTTGCAAATTGGATTATACAAGATAAAGAACTTGAAATTTACAGATATCGAGGGAAAGGAGATAGTGAGATTTGAATTGACCAGAGGAGGATCGACGAAGGAATTGCTACAATGCCTCCAAACTCAATGATCCGTTCAGTTTAGGAGGGACTTCACAGGCTTCTCCACAGGTGGCAGCAATTCCGAAAGAGACAACAGCAGAAGGCAGCAATCCCATACAGGACAAGGGAAAGAGGAAGGTTTTCAACAGTCTAAAGGGTGAACAAAACTACAAGATGAAAGCATATCCTATTATTGTGAAATAATATTTGACATCAGAATCAAATAGAAAGAAGAGGATACAGAGAGAAGAGTGAGGGAAGAGAGAAAAGCAGACGTTGT
Source organism: Pinus taeda (assembly GCA_000404065.3). Classification (NCBI taxonomy): domain Eukaryota; kingdom Viridiplantae; phylum Streptophyta; class Pinopsida; order Pinales; family Pinaceae; genus Pinus; species Pinus taeda. The sequence goes on along the minus strand of APFE030293813.1, from coordinate 66,426 downwards.
AGGAAGCAGAATTGAAGTTGTGGGTGACATAGAAGAAGCTAAAGTAAGAACATGAGTTGAGGAGGAGAGAATGAGACTAGAAGCGGAAGAAGGAACAAGAAAAAAGGCAAGGCACAATGACAAAGGAAATAGTTTCGATACAGGTTGAAGAGAAGGAACAAAACCAACTACCAATTTAAGTACATATGAGTGTAATGTCTATGATGGGATGTATGAATTATCCTCCCCACATTGCCCATCAATGATTATAACATTGAATGGGATATCACTGGTTTTTCATCATCATCTCAAAATGACCCGGCAGATGAAAATTTACCATGTTTATCATCATCACTTCACATTTTCTCATAGATGACCACTTCTATAGATTATATGCATAAATTTTTGGCAATCCATCCCCTCTACCTAGCTTATGATTGATTGTGATAGAAAGTGAAGAAAAGAACTACAAAACCAACTTTGGATGAAACATTTGAAGAGGTGATCACAGTGTAAAAATACTTCCATGCGATGGTAGTCCTCACAGATTATGAATCAACAAAGGACTCCAAAGACATGGGGAAAAGGTCTCAAGCCTCTCTAAGCAAGGCCAAATAAATGGAAGCAAATGATCTTGAGATCTTGACCCACACTATCAAGTCTTTGTCCAATGAGTTTGCAGAATTGAAACAAAGATCAAGTGAGACCACCATGAGCAACAGGCCTCCCAAGTTCAACTTGTTGAGAAGGACTTAAAACTTTAGCAATGGCAACAATAAACCGGCCAAGTCTACGCAAAGCTTGAATGTTGTGTTGAACATCAAGAGTATAGGCATGGATCATTACTTTTCATTTCATCAAGAATAGCATTCGAAAAAAACATGCCCACAATTGAACCATAACATGAATGCTTTGGCTACACATTTTATTGATACAGTTCTTACTAATGAGGAGACCGAGCTTGTGGAAGAAAAGGAAAAATGGTTGCGACTGAAGAGACTCTAAATACAGGGCATGCAATGAACACATTCAATTACGTACTCATAGTCGGAAAGAGAAATGACGAAAATAAACTACTGAGTAATGACTCGACTAGAAGCAAAACACTCAACATAACTTAAGAAGCTAAGAGTTGTATCCCACACAAGAGTTGACAAGGTAGAAATTAGAGAACGGTATTTCAAATTAATCACATTTTAAGGATTGGGTCGATGTTTCAAACATTAGTTGGTTTGAAATGTCGACACAATCTTAATATTGTGATTAATCCAAAAGACTGTTCTCTACATTATGGATCACAAAAGTATTAGATCTAACAAAGCATAAATTGAAAGCCCATTTGTTAAGGAATATCATTTTGCCTGTCAACTCAACACAAAACACTCAGAACAATTTTGGGAATGGAGTTGCAATGAAAAATACTTTCACAAGCAGGAAAAATAAGTCTATCACTCTAAAATTAGTAGACAATCCAACTCCTCTAGACACTACAGAAATCTCTCTTGCACTAGATTACAACATACTTGAAGAGATGAAGAAAGCTCGTGCAAATATCTCACTTTTAGAATTAAGGAAGATCACGCACCGACAAGACATGCTCTTATGTGCACTCAGACAATCTATCTCAGGTAACAATGCTTCTTCACGGAGGGGATCTAAATCTAGTAAGTCCTTTAGTTCCCTAGAGTTTGTACTTAATGCTTTAACATTCGATGTAAAAACACTATGCTCTTCATTTCTATTGACATTTGAAATTATAATGTACACAATTTCTTAGTTGAATATGTTGCATCAGTAAACGTAATGCCTCTATCTGTCGCAAAGAAAATCAATGCAAAGTGGGATAAAACGGATGCACAAATCATTCAATTGGACAGGACTCTTATCCATTCAATTGGTGAACTCAAAAATGTGTTTATTCGTCTATCATTTGATCATTGAGTTCACCATTGTATAAATATAGTAATTGTGGATATTCTAGAAGCACGTGGTGTATTATTGAGAAGAGACTAGTCCAGAAGTTACAGGGGTATTTTGTGACAAACTGGTCACGTTTGTGGCTTCCGTTTAAGGGTAGAAACAATCAGATCTAGGTGAGCGTAGAGCGGTACATGAAACACACGGTAACTCCCTTAGAGGGTGAGAATGAGCCAATGCATTTCGCAGATCTTATATTTGGAAACTACTTTTGGAAATTGAACTAGGGTGTTATCTTACTTAGTCATCCCTAGTTCCACAAAATACATAGTTGGAGCTACTTCCTAGTATCATTGGTGAAAATTATATATGTATAGTTAGTAGTAATAATAATAATAGTACTCGTGTCATACATATCCCTTGTACATATGATATGTGGACTTTGTATTTTGATGGTTCCAAAACACAGGAGGGTTTTGGAGTTGGTTGTGTTTTGATAGACTCATGACAAAGAAAACATCTTCTCTCTAATCACTTGGAATTTAAGTTCACGAACAAGACTACAGAATACGAAGCACTCATCTTGGTTTGAAAAGAGCCATCAACCTCAATTTTGTGGTTCTCAAATCAATAGGTGACTCAAAAATTATTTTACGATAGGTACGTGATACCATACATTGTGTATCACCTAATCTCAAAAGTTACCAACAAAAGGTATTGCATTTGATTTCGCATTTCCAAGCTTTTAATATTATCTTTGTTCCTAGAATGTGAAATGCATCTATGCATGCATTGGAAAATGTTGTTTTTGGGTTATCACCGCTTAGGGATGGTTTTTCTATATAAATTATTTATAAGTCGTATGTCCTTGATAATATTACTAATTTACATGTTTTCAATGATAACCAACAGATACTGCACTTTATGGTGAATGTTGATGTATTCAAAGATGCAGTTATCGACAAATATGAGCACGAGAAGTCATTACAGGATGTAGCTAGCACAAGCAAAGAAAAACTCATGCTGAAAGGCGTGGCATCATTAGAAAAGTTGTATGACTTGTATAATCACTTCCAAGGGCCAGTAAATGTAAAAACCCATAGCTTAATGTTCTCGCACGAGCAGATCAATTTGGGAATAGAAAATTATCTAAAGTTTGTCAACCTTGGTACTTGTTGCACACCGTAGGAGCGGCAGGACTTTATTCACTTATTCAAGTAGTACCAAAATGTATTCACGTGGACATATGATGAGCTCAAAACTTATGACATGAGAATTATCCAGCATGTAATCAAATTATCCATCATGTAATCCTAATCAAAGAAGGGGCCAAGTTGTTCTAACAAAAGTTGTGGAAGGTATATCTGATGCTTGAGCCTCTCATTCAAAAGGAGTTAAGGAAGTTGTTGAATGCTCGGACCATATATAAAGTGCAACATTCTACCTACGTATCAAACTTGGTCCTAGTAAGGAAGAAGTCCAGGGAATGTGTGTTGATTTCCGTAACCTAAACCACACCTTGGACAAACATAACTACCTCGTTCTGTCTACAGAATAGATACTACAAACAATATCGGGGTCAGAAATGTTTTCTTTATTGGATGGGTATTCATGATACAACTAGGTTCTAGTCTCAGAGCCTCACTAACTTGTTATCGCTCTGGTAATTCCTTTTGAAGTAAGAAGAAGGAAAAACCAAAGGTAACCACAATCCACTTTTGGAGATCAGGACCTAGCCTTCCTAATGCTCAGACAGGGCTCTCTCTTTAAGCTTTAACTTTGTTTAGTTAAGAAGTTTTAGGCTAGCTATGATTGTTCAAAGGGTTTTGATTTTGTTTGAAATTGGGTGGTAGGATCTTTCAAACAGATGGATAAATTGATGTATTTCATACCATTGGGCTATGGATTCAACTGACAAGGAAGCAAGGATGGATAAACTCATTAAAGGGGGTCTTCCAAGGGCAAGATAGTAGAGTGTATTTCAAATGTTTTAAATAGAGGGGTGAAATAATTTCACTCGAGGTGAGAGAGCAGTTAAGGGTTCTCAGACCAGGATAATGAATGAAGAATGAAAGGGTAATTGAAATCAAAGGGCACTTAAGGATCCTTTAACATGGATTATTTATGAAATCAATTTAAACTAAAGAGAAATTAAGAATTCTTTAATTTAACTTTCAGAAGAAAACACTGAAATGCTTAATTGTTAAAACAGAGTGTGATTTAAGCAAGTTCTAAAATATTTTTTTCCAAATGAAGCATTTAGATTGAAACACATATAATAATATGAATAGCTTTGAGAAATTGACAAAGACACATGAAAATAATTGTCTGATATTTTCTTAACACATGAATCCTTCGAACAGTCTGATCTTTATTAATCAATCCAACTTGCTGGCTCATCAATTGATACAATAACCTTTTGGTTCTTATTAATCAAAAATTCTATAGAAATTCCTAATAGAGTCCACCCTACATACTTCGAATTGTGAAGTATTTATACAAAAATTTATTACAAAATATCTCAAACTAACTTGAGATTTAATCTAGGAAATAAAAATATCTTCTTGCAAGAAGATAGAGACAACTATTGAACTGCTTCATGTTATCCCTTTTATTTTGGTAATGTTGGCTTTTATGGTTTGATTTTAGCCCTTTATGCTGCTTAGTTGTTTGATCTTTTACATTGAATCTTCATTTACATTTGGCTTTCATCTTATACACTTTGACATTGATACACTTTGACTCTGATGATCTGTCTTCACCTTTTTACTTGGTTGTTTCACTTTTACTGTACATTAACCTTTTTAATGCATATTTCTCATAGTAAATCAATCAATTTCTCCCATGTTTCAGCATCAGGTAATTGGATCTTTATCATCCTCCTATATATTTAATCTACCTCGGTGTACTTGGCAAAAGTAGGCATATTGATAAACAAGTGTTTTACCTCATGCTAGAGGTAAAACAAGTTCTCAAATGTTTGATAAAGTACTTTGCCTGTTGGCAATGCCTTGATTGATGATGTACTGACTTGTTCTTTTTCTAGCTCTCCAATTTTGTTGTTGTAATCATGATGTGTCATGAGCTTTTCATTTATTACTAAGGGACTGGGTAACCCTTTCTCTCTCAAAATTTGAAACTTAGCCATAAATCTCTCAATGGCTACCTACATATTCTGACATTTGTCCTCCAAGTTCAGCGTTAAGTTTCTCTTGGAAAGGACTTTTCTCACCTCAAAAATTGTCTTTGGTCGGTCCTCTATATCCAATTCCTGAAGCTCATACTTATTTTTACAGTTAAGGAATTGGATGATTCTCATGGAAGCTTTGGGCATCTCTCCTAATTCTTCTTTTACTCTTTGGATGGCCTTTGTAGCCATCTTTATTAAATCTATCTGTTCAAAAAACACCTGAATAGATGGTCAAATATCATTGACAAAGTCAATGATATTGGCTCATAGTAGTTCCTTAGCTTGCTCAAGAGGTTCTTTCAGTGTCAGGTCCTTCTCCATGACCTTTAATCTCTCATTCATTATGGCAGCTTTCTACACTTCTTCTTTGTGCATGATTTTAGCAAGCTTGTAATCAGTTTCCAAGCTTGTCATCTTCTCTTTGAGCTTATTCATCTATGTTTCTTGTATGGACATCTCTTCCATAGCTTTAACTAACTTTTTTGCTTCTTCACCTGATGTACCTACTGCTGATGTAGACTCTGTTGAAACCTATTGTGTTGTGGCCATAGGAGTTGTCGGAGCCAATGTGGAAGGAATAGTTGTTGAGACTGTTGGGATGACATTCACTGAGGTAGTGGCAATATCAGTCTGCTTTAATTGGATTAGGCTATCCAATTCCTTCTCTGTCTCCCTTAATTGATCATTAAGTTTGAGGACTAAGTCCATCAACTCTTCATGCCTGGTTTAGTTTTCCAAGACTTCCTGTGTCTAGGGATGCTGCAGCTGAGGTATCTTTAAATATTTTTTTTAAGTGTTGTAATGTCATCATTCTTTTTCCTGATCAGTTGTTCAGTGGCTTTGATGTCTTTGGGATCATGTCCCATTTCAATCACTAAGTCTTCCAAAGACTTGATTCTGGTGTCTTTGGCCTATGAGGAGGCCTTCTCCAACTGATATTGAGCTGAGATATTGGTGAATGAATTTTGTAATTGATGGGAAGCTATGGATTTTCCAGTAAGGATGGATTAAATCATTTTTCTAGCCTATTTGTGAAACTCAATTTGGTCAATGGGATGAATATCCCTTGCCAATACCTCAAAATCAATCTTTTTGTAATCTTTTGATGTCCTTGGTTGTTGTACAGTTGGTTTTACGAAGGACATTTGCATTTTTCCCTACTTGAAGTCAAAAGTTGAGATCAACCCGGTTTGATTTGTAGGTGTAAGCTTGAGATACTGAGCATAAGATTGTGCCTTCAGTTTCTCATTTCTCATTTTGATTTCTTTAAACATGTCCTAAATATCCTTATCTTTATCAGTAGGCCTACTGAAAGAGGAGACTTCTACACTGAGCTGCCTTTCTAGCATTTGAGTGTGTGAGGTAGATGGCTGTTGTGTTTCTCCAGGTGGAACTATGCCCCTGCTCATGTCAAACTCAGTATTAGTTACTTCTGTTGAGCCTTCTGTGCCTTCATGTTCTAAAACGGGATTGAGACTTGGCCTTTTGCTCTGACTTGCTTCATATTGCACATTAGATGTGTCCATGCCTAAAGTGGAGGCTCCCTCTCTGTTTATCTTGGGATTCTTTTCTTCATTCTGAGGAGTTTTCAAAACTGTAGGGGTACTCATGGTTGCTTCTTATTGTGGTACCTGCAGGAATGAGCTTTCATCAAGCTATCTTTCTAAATCACACAAGGTATTTTCAACATCTACCTTTGTACTATCCCTGTCTACAAGATTGTTTTCCAACCACTCAGATTGATTGGCATATCTTTTTATCTCTAGTATGGGGTGATGAATGTAAGGCCCCAATTTGACCTTTTGTCTAAGTTTGGTCATAAACCCTTGAGGGTCATATCTCCATAGGAAACTATTTTGGAACTTCATTTGTTGCAGAATCAGATCTGCTTCCTACCCTACTTCTCTATAATTGCAAATGAAGGGGCCTAATTGATTTTTGACTTTGAACTAGGTCCTTTCTTGGTTGAGACAAATTTGACTTCGTTAGAGTTCATTATCTGCCTATAATATTCTAGAGAAAATAACCTCATGGGGAGGTATTTGAGGAGTTTGTATGGAGCTAGCTGGCCATAAATTCTTATTTCAGTGTGGTTTTGGTAAAGATACCAATCTCCCACCTTACTTTGCTTAGACAAATAAAGGACTCTTTTGATCTCTTGGCTTATTCTGGGTGGAGGACTTCCTGTAAGCATAGTCATGACTGGATGGACAAAAGAATCAATGAAGTTTCTATAGGCGTATGGTCATGAATACTTGTGGAATAATGGTGTCCAAAATATGACAGACCTAGGCTGGCCTCTAGTGTCAAGCTTCTGAAGCGTGAAGGGAAATATGTCTAACTGATAATACAAAAATATATGGTATAGTACAGATGAGTATTTGAATACTCTCTCATTATACATTCTAGTGAACTGTTCATGCATCCTTTCCGCTATGAACTGGGCATAATTGTATAGAGTAGAAGGAGGCTTTCCTGGGGTGAAAATGGACATGAAGGCCAAGATGAGTTCATCAACAAATTCATTAGTAGTGCAGCGCAAAATACATGATATCATAGTCACAATATGCTTGCCCCTCTCAAAGAAAATGGTAGAAACATATGGAGGGGCATCTTTAGGAATGTGCTTGTCTTCAACAATGAAAGTTTGAAATATTTAGGCTAGTATAGAGGGGGTCAACTTGGTGTATAGGTCTAACAAATCCCTAATGGAGAGTGGAGTTAGGTTAGGACCTAGTTGGACTTGCAACATCTCATTAATTGATTCAGCAGTGATTGTCAACAAAACCTTTTGGTCAGGGGACATTATAGCTCTCTTGTTGGGAATGTAACAGGCATGGTACATATGGACAATTTCAGGAAAGATATGTACTTAGGGAAACTGGTATTTGGGCAAATTGGAGTCCCAAAGGCCAATGTCTTCAGAATGGTTCAAATATTTGTCTTTGCTCAAACAATGAATTTTGAGCAGGTCCTCATATGCACTTGTGTCTCTAATTTGAAAAATCCTTGTTCGCCAGGGGGAGGTGGTCTAGGTCCAAATGGGGAGTTGTGATAGGTCTGACATCCATGGTGATAGGGACAGCCATAATTCAATTCTTGAGGATTTGAATTTGGCTTTCATAGGTTTATTCAAAGGTTTTGATGGAAACTCGAAACTTTCAGAAGGGTTTGGGCACAGACTTTTAAATTTAAAGCAATTTCAATTAATTTTACTTAATTAAAATACTTCATAGACTGAACGTTTTCAAATTGAAAGGGTTTTCTGGCAAATTCGTCTTCAAATACCTGGAATTGGGTGAATTGGCTTCAAATTTAGTGTTCTTGGCAACAGCAGAAGTTTGAATGGCTATGGTACAAATTGAGAGGTTGATAGGGGTCTCTGCAGCTTCTTTAGGAGTAAATTTGGAGTTCAATTGGTAAATTCAATGTTCGTAGGTGTCGCACTGGTTTGCGGAGGTTCATAGATAAAATGAGCAAAAAAGGGCTTCACAGGATTTTTATTGAGCAACAGTTACTTTTTGGCGGGTAATTTTACACATGAATATGTTGTAGCCAGCAACACCCCCCATTGTTCATTTAAGTGTTGACCAAAATACTAAATGAACGGGGACCCTTAGTTTAATTTTTGAGAAAAATCAAGTTTTTCTTTCTTCAAAATAAGGTTACCATCGTAAACTTAGAAAGGTCTTTCGAATATTGTTTTTAACCTAAGTTTACGATAAGGTAAAGGTCTTTAAAAATTGTGTTGCAAAAAAGATAAGAAATGCCTTCATTCCCCTATAATATTGGTATGCCCAAGACCCCTGTGTTAAGCATAACATCGCATCGCAATGAAGTAATGCTCATAAGGAAAAACTTCAAGATCTACCGATCTGCGATAACACCGATCGCAAGATCACATATCGCAGAAATAAACTGGCAATATTTGGCAAACATTAAGCTTCTGCGACCTGCGATGTTGCGATCGCTGCGATGGTGCAATCTGCGAATTTGCGATTTGCGACGGCACGACTTGCGATGGCACGATCTTCGACGTTACATAAGCAAATCATGAATCACTTAATCACGAATCCTTCGGGCGCGCCATTCAAAGAAAAGCCACTTACCATAATCTGACCCAAGATCATGCACTTTTAATGATAGTAAATGGATTAGTTGTCAGTTATTAAATGAAATGAAGACGCGTGCTTTTGTAAATAATTACTTCACGTAAAGTGGCATATTTGATATGTCTGTTGCATTTAAAACTCTCCCATCACCTTTCTTAATCAGTCATTTCCACTTCGCTCGTAATCTACAGGAATGAAGAGCTAAGACGATTCAAAGCCGAACACAGGAGCAAATGGGAAAGAAACATAAAGCTCAAGGCTCCGAGACAAAGGAAAAGATGAAGGAGATGGCGCTTTTGTATACAGACACTGCCTGCAACAGGGACGCAAGAATTTCGACATGGGAAGGCATGTATAGGCTGCTGGAGGAAAAAAATCCTAGAGTAATGAAGGTTGATAATGCTGCAGGCTCACAAAATTCTTCCGAGGCATCCTTAGAGGAGCTGGCATGTTCATTTTTTCACCGAATAGCAACTAGACCCAAAATTTTACCATATACAGATATGATCAAGTGGATACTTGACAATGCAGAGTTACACGGCAGACAATTCAAGGTTCAAGGACATGGGCTCATAGGATCATTCACCGCACAAGACTTAAAGCTTATGTATCATCTTCTTGAACCTCAGATGACCTACAATGCACAATTTGTCAAGAAATTTGCAGCAGAGAACCCAAACCTGGCAAAGACCACTAGAGATTGGACCAGAAAAGAGGAGCCGCTCAGAAAGGACAAAAATGGCATGTATAGCACTGGTTCCCTCACCTCTTCGTATTGTTTTGCTGCGGCCATGCTTTGTAGACTATTTGGGATGCCGGACATCAATAAATTTTTGTCTGAATGGCTACCACTCATAGACGCTGCCACCAACGTCGATATCGTGGATTGGGCCAAGATATTCTTTGATAATCTATACACAGTTGTTATGAATTACCAGTCTAAAAGATCCTTGTCTCAAAGGGTCTATCCTCCTTTCTATCTGTCTGCGTATATTATGGATTCTATTTGCTATGTGTCTAAATTCCCCACTATGGGTTGGAAATGGACTACCCAGGACCCGTCACCTATTCATGTTTATCAAAAAGTGTTATGGGATTCCCAGTTCGCCCCACACTTCTATCAGATTTGTCACGGGCTTATCTTACCCCTATATAGAATGATGTATGATGAAGAACCCCCGAGGTGCTCACCCAAAGCGCAAATAGACATCATCCCCATCGCAAGATGGTTTGGGGAAGAATGGTTCACTTATATAAGAGTGTTTGGGAGCACTGTACCTCCACGTGTCCTACCTCTATATGTCCCCGATAAACTTTTGGCTCGGGAAATTGCCTACCAAACCTGCTTAGAAGGCGGCCTGAACAAATAACTAAAAGACAAGAAGAAGGCCATATGGCCTCAGTTTCCCGTAGCTTGTGGGGCCTTCTCATTGTTCGATGTAGGACACACTTTCGCCGAAGTGGAGAATGTGACGTCTCTACAATTATTTAAATTCCCAGCTCGGCCTTTTGACCTAAATAATGTTGCCCAAGATTTCACTACAAGCGTCAAAATAAAAGTATTCGTTGGAAAGAAAGATTTGTTTGATGATTTGTTTCAAGGTAAAAACTCACTCCAGGAAGTTTTGCGGGAAGCTCGGTCGAAGTTGTCTCCAGATGACCTCCAAAGATTCATGTTGTACAGGGAAAGAAGGCTGGCCATTGTTCCTCTAGAGAAGCTGCGACTGCCTGCCAGAGAACCAACTCCCAACGTCAGCCTCAGTGGAAACTCTAGCACTTCCAAATCCAAATCTGACACTGCCCAAGGAATGCCTGAACGTTCTAAAAAGTCTGGAAGCGACCAAGAAAAAAGCGAAGAAACAACTAAAGATACAGCTCAGTCAAGTGCAATGTCGCAACAGCAAGTTATTGCCTCCCCGCCAAGAGATGTCCCTCCTCCCGTCATTAAAGCGCCACTCGTCACAACAGAGCTAGACAAAGAATGGGAAACCTTCAATGAGCTGATCAGCCTTGAAGGGCAAGCCCCAAAAACACCTATGAACAATACACAGGTAACGCAAGAAATGGTTTCGACCATAGTCAGCAGTGTCACAAAAACAGAGCACAGTCATATCGCTCCATCTTCTAAGCTTCTACTTAATGTAGAGGAAATTCCCCCACTAGATGTATTCTATAGTCCCCAACATAAAGCAGTTGTGAGGAGACAAAGGAAGAAAAGAAAGCTAGAGAATACATTGTCACAAGATGCTGAACATTTGGACATCTTATGGAAAGACCCCAACAACAACCCGACAGAAAATCTCATGAAGTTGTCTCAGATCACAGGAGCATATGCATCTGCAACTATTGACAAGGCATCGGAAGTTTAGCAACTTTTGAAAGAACAAGAAAATCAAATACAGCTACTACAACGACAGTTACAGCAAGCCAATGCTAGTATTGAAGCGTCCAAACAAATCGAGAAGTTACAAGAAGACTTTCAGCAGATGTAGATAAGCTATCAAAGAAGCCTAGACGAAAAAGGAAAGCAGTTGCAAGATTTGGAAGAAATACATAATGACAAGCCTAAGCTTGCCGAATTTGTTTCAGAATCTGCTGGCTTAAATGAGCAACTTCTGCAGCAACAGGAAGAGTTGGGACGTAAAATATCGCAGTGGAGTCACTATTGCGAGCTGAGCGACAAACTCACCAATCAAGTGACAGACCTGCGAAGTGACTACAACCAGGTTGACAGACGAGTGACAGAGTATCTAGCTTGGCAGGATGGAGAGGAAGGGAAGAGAGAAAATGCACCCAGAATAAACGAAATCCATAAAGAATTGCTTTTTAACAAATGGGACGATCAAATCAGGCAGGCAGAACAGGCGGCAGAGGCAGCGACGACACAAGCAAGTGTTCTTATAGACTGTGTAAATGAAAATTTACACAAAGTCAACTTAATCACAGAAACAACCCCGGGATACCTACCAAATAAGTCACGAATAGAGGCAGAATGGAAAGAGAAGGCGCAGGAAAAGGGAAAAGCGATCCATGCATTGAACAGATTGAATTGGGAGTGATATTGGGCATACTTAGTCAATCCACACAGTCAATGGATGATTGTGAAATGCATCATAAACTCAGCAGATAAAGTAGTGCCAACTCTCATAGATTCTGTTTTCGCAGCCCAGCTCAGCGCAGAAGTCGGCCAACTGACTCTTCTCAAATCCATGATGAACACTTGCAGTTTTAATGACCAAATTCAGAAGTAGCTTATTTTTAGTAGTTTGTTGTTTCCTTTTTTGTTTAGATTAGAAAAAGGACGGTCATTTGAGAACCGTATCCTACAATTTTGTAAAAACACTATTATTAGATTTAGGAAGTAGTATTTTAACCCTTCTCATGCATTTAGAGAAGGGTCTAGAGATTTGTCAAAAACTGATCCTCAGAACATGCACTTCTGCACCCTCAGAGGAGGTTTTGATGAATGGATGGATCAAGATTTATTTTTACTTGCATTTTGATATCTGCTACTGATGTTGCACTTTTGTACTCTTGGTAGATTTTAGAACAAGTAGAGATAGATCGTTTTTGCTTGAAGCTTATGGGTAGAACTAAGTCATAAATGGTACTTTTATCTCTTGGCGAATTCCTGCTTATATTCTTTAAGTGATTTACAGTTTCAGTTGTTTATATGTTACTGCATGAATGTATGGGTTATCATTTGGCACTTTTGTACGGTGGAGTCATATTGTTTATGTTTGACATATGAATAGCTTATTATGCGATATGTTGTTCACAACTGTTTTGCCTAACTTCTTATGCAAAGTGGTTTATCTCAAATGGTTTCTCTTCTTATGATAGCTGAATGATCTTTATTACCAGTTATTATTCGAAATCTTTTTAGATTGCATGATGGAAGATATACATCCCGGGTTACAATAGATTTGATGTGTTGTTTCTCCCTAGATTACAATAGCATAGAGTAAAGTTAAAGAATCTGAATTAGATTAGCTTTAAAGTACTTTTAGATCAACATTAATCAACTCTACACACACACACACACCCAAGATCGGGAAACTGGTCCCGTTATTCCCAGTCGGACCCGCTATACCAAACGGATAAGGAGCTGCCAACCAAGGTCCGGACCGGGTGGGTATCCCCCTTGTTGTCGACCCGATTTTCGGGGCTTCAACACCTTCAACCTTAGAGCTCTTTTCTTTGTATAAACAAGGTTTGAATGAACATATCCGTTCTTTAGATAAAATATGATATCAGCGTATAATGATTCAACATCGTTTAGGCTTACCTCGTACATTTGTATCTCTGCAGATGGTATTTTAGAAATAAGCGATGCTCCAGCCAGCGTTTTGCAAAAGCCTCGATCTTTTACAATACTTGCTGGTTTAATTTCTATGTCGTATTCTTGTAAGGCAGTAACCCAATTGGCTATTTTCTCACCCACATCTTTCTGTACTAAGAGATTTCTTACTGCTGGAAACGGTACTATGATTTTTGTATGGGTTTTAAGCAGAAAGGGTTTGAAATATTTTATCGCTTTGAAAACAGCATAAGCTTGTTTATCTACCTCTAAATAATTTAATTCAGCCCCTTGTAGATTTGAACTGAAAAAAGCAATTGCGGCTTCTGCCTTTTCTTAATTTGTTTGAGTGAGTATCACAACATATGATTTAGGCAAATGTATATAAAATGAAAGGATCAGAAAAATTTGGAGTTACTAAAAATGGAGCGTTAACAATTGCTTGTTTAATCAAATTGAATGCTTCATATTCGTCTTGGCCCCATTTGAAGATTGAGTTATTTTTAATCATTGCTTGTAAAGGAGATACGATTATTGAAAAATCTGGAACAAATCTCTTTACAAAATTAATCTGGCCAAGGAAAGATTGCATAGCTTTCTTGTTGTGAGGCAAAGGTATTTCAAAAATTTCTTTGATTATGTCAGGATCAATATGGATTCCAGATTTTGACACTATGAATCCAAGAAGTTTTCCTTCACTTAATGCAAAAAATGACTTTTTTGGGTTAAGTGAAATTCCATACCTTTGACAACGTTGGAAGATCTGTTTTAAATCCCTGAGATGATTGCCTCGCTTCTTGGAATATACAGTTATATCATCTAGGTAGATTACTACTGATTTGTTTACTAATCCATTAAATGCGATGTCCATATCCCTTTGAAATGTGGCACCAACGTTGATCAAACCAAAAGGCATATTTTGATATGCATAAGTACCCCACTTGGTTCTGAACGTGGTCTTTAATTGATCATCAGGATGGACCAACACTTGGTTGTAGCTAGAGAAACCATCTAAGAAGGACATTAATGCTGACCCTGCAACTACCTGTAATATTTGCTCCATGGGAGGCAAAGGAAAATTATCCTTTTGGCAGGCTTTGTTAAGATTTCTAAAGTCAATGCAAATTCTAATGTCTCCGTTCTTCTTTCTAATGGGAACCATGTTGGAAACCCATTTAGAATGTCGAACGGGAAAAATGATTTTGGCTTTCAATAACTTATTGAACTCAAATTTGATTTGGTTTTCTAGATTAGGATGGATCTTTCTCAGCTTTTGTTGGACAGGTTTTTAATTGTTTATCATTAGGATAGTATGATGGATGATAGAAATGTCGTAAGTCTTAAGTTCATTGTAGTTCTAGGCAAAGACACTTTTGTATTGTTTCAAGAAACAAACATACGCTAATTTTTCTTTAGGAGCTAGGCCAAGGCCTATGTTGATATTCTGTGGCTTGGTATTAGTTTTTAGATTTACCAATTCATAGTTCATAGTTGAACTTTGAAGTTTTGAATTGGTAGATCTCTTGAATCGATCTTTCAAATCATATAGGTCTTCTAATTTGACTACTGACTTTGGCATAGCATTATTAGTGCTATCTTGTTGCAATTGTCTGTCATGTTGGTCCTCATCAATTATCTGATTAGTGTAATATCCCTCAGATGTGAGGAAGCTTACAATATCATGATCATCGTTGAAAATTCTCCAATTGGTAATGTTATCAGGAATTGAGGGTCTAAAGATTAATTCGATTGAAAATCTATCGGGGCTATAGTTTTTTGAGGGAATGAGCTTGAAAATATGTTTGCCAAGAGGTCGACACCTGCATTCTGAATTCTAGGAATTGATGAAATATTGAATGCTATAAAATTTTCAGTCAGATCTTGAACTAAAGATTGGTAATGCTTTAAATGACCTGATAGACAATGTATAGTATTCCGTACCTGTCTGATAACAATTTCAGAGTCTCTGAAGACTTGTAGATATTTGATGTCTAATTCGATTGCTTTATATAATCCTTGGACTAAAGCCTCGTATTCTATAGTATTATTGGTGCAATCGAACTCGAGTCTACAAGTTAGCATTGTTTTGTTTCCCTCTGGACTGATTAATACACATCCTACTCCAGCTCCCTCGTTAGACTTAGAATCATCAAAAAATAACTTCCAAAATAAATATTTATTTATAGGACTATTTATAAAATTAATACATTTAGAACTGTCTGTTTGAGAAAAAATTTCTACTTGAGATAAAACATAATGTTCTATGTAAGGTGAAGTATGAGCACTAAAATTTCCTAAGAAAGAATCAACAAGAAAGTTGCCAATAATATTGTTGTTGTATGCTACTGGTTCATTTTCTCCTTCCAATTCTGTTACTATGTATTTCTGATGTCTTTCTCGCTCAACCTTTATGTAAGTTGGTTTACCATTGTAAGGGAGCCACATGTGCGACCAATCGGTTGCAAAGTATCCATGAAGTTTTTTTGAACAATCTCTGCTAAGAATTAAGCCATAAAATTCTGGAATATCTGCAACTAAAATATCGATAACTTGACATACCTTTGGATTAGATGACAACCTTATGGTAACTTGATTTAGTTCGTCGATCACTTCAACTTGCGACCGATCCAGCTGAACTATGCGCACAACAGATTTCTGAGGTTGAACATTCAACTTTGCACATATTGATTTAGGTAAGATATTAGATGAAGCTCAAGAATCCATTAAACAATTATGCAAATTTTTGTTGAAAACTTCATAAGTAAGAAGAAATGGGAGAATATGAGATCTTGACCTTCCTCCAATTAAAGTGATATCGTTTGGATCAACTTTATTAGTCAAATTATTTGGAGGTCTTCCCATCTCATGGGAAGCTTACGAGATTACAACTGCGGGCAGAGGTGCAACTGGTACTGCATGTAATTCTTTCAAAAATATCTTTTGATGATGTTTTAACTTGCTCAATTCATAAAAAGTGATGTTAGCCCTAGTCTTCTTCATGTCTTCTATGATATTATACTCCATTTCATCCGAAACAATAAATGTTTTAAATGAAGTTGGTGAATCTGTTTGGACCGGGCTTGTTTGAGTCGCTTTGGGTGTTGTTTTCTTGGCTACGACTTTATCCTTAGGCATTGAGCTTGCGCTCTTTGGCTTAGGAGTAGGTTGAGGAAGATCGAGTTGATTTCTACTTCGAGTACTGACCGACGATGCCTCTTGATCCTCTTCATCTGGGAGGATGAAATCCCACATACCTTGTACCTCTGCAACTTCTTCTTCATCGGTAGGCTCTTCGGTAGCAATTTCCTCTTCTTCTTCTTCTGATTCAACATTTGTAATAACGTTGGGAGGCTTTGAATCAGTCGTAGGATTTCTTCTATAAGGGTTGTACGACTTTTTAGAAGAAGTCTCTGCTACTTGTTTCTTAATGTCAACCATTTCGTTAGACATGGTTTTCAAAACTTTATGCAATCCTTCTAAATTGAATGGATCTTTCAATTTTTTTTCTTGGGATCTTATTTAAAAGTAACCTTCTTAGATTTTCGTTCATCTAGAGCGTTTTTCTTTTCTAAAGCTATGATACGTTTCTCTACCGCTATTGCTTCCTTCATATTATCAGCTAAATTTGTTTTATTAGCCCTATCAACGAAGATTGCTATGTTTGATGGTAAAGCAGAGATGTACCATTCACTTCGCACTTCTTCGCTAGGCTTAGAAGCAATAGGAATTTTGTTCAACATTTTATTGAAACGTGAGTTAAAATCTTTGATAGGTTCCTTTGATTCAGTACTAAGGTTAGACAGGTCATTAATCGTTGTCGCCATAGACCTGTCATCACCAAACTTAGTCAAGAATTATTCCTGGAAGATATCTCAACTAGTGATAGATCCAGATGATAATGAGAAATACCATGATCCGGCTGCTCCTTGAAGAGTGTAAGGAAAGAGTCAGACGACAACGTCATCATTAGTAACTCCATTGAGATTTATAAATAACATAAAGTTGTTTATATGTTCTTCCGCTAGCATGCCTGCTTCAGGATTAAACTTAGGCAGCAACTTTTTAGGATGGGCTGGTATTTGACTCAAGGGCGCAGGCATTAAGACTGCCCTTGGGTTATTCCATGGAGATTGGGCCATCACTGAACTACTAACAGAGGAAAGCGCAAAATATGATCCCTGCGGTTGGGAAAATGAGGATATTATAGTTCCAGATGATTGAGAAGGAGATGTGGAAGTTCCAATGGACTGGTGGACAATAATCTAAAGTGGAGGGGTGGATGGTTGATTTCGCGGTGGAGAGGTTGAGATGGATGATGATGATGAAAGAGTCTCGCTATCTGACCCTTTAGGTGATTTCCTTGCTCTCTTCCTTGTAGGTAGAGGTAACTCGGTTGGTTGAATAGCAAACTTTTCGCTTTTCAATCTAGTAAGAGGATGAGCAGGGTTATATTGTGAAGTCACATTGCCTTGAGACTTATCAGATCTTTGAGGTGATATAGAAAGTCATTGAAGTTCATGAATCAAATATTCAACTTCAGGAGGTTCAATAATAGATTTATCTGAAATGTCAGGGTTTGTGGCGGTGGTTGTTGTTTTTCAACTTCTTGCTCAAGATTTAAGGATTCTAAGTGCAATGGAGAAGTCAAGGGAGATGGTGAGGGATATTTACTCTCAAAATGGTATTTAGATTTAGATTTACTTGCCATTCACAGCTTTGGCCCTCGTTCTAGCGCCAAATATGTTGAATTCTTGAAAATCAGGTCTACAACAAGGGGGATACCCACCCGGTCCGGACCTTGGTTAGCAACTCCTTTTCCGTTTGGTATAGTGGGTCCGACTAGGGATATGGGACCGATTTCCGAATATATGTGTGCATGTTGAGAATTGATATTTCTTTTCTAATAATTCCTAAGTAAAATGTTTTTATTCTAAATCTAATCTAACAACATGCAATTGTATTCTAATGAACATAAATATCTAATTCTAAACTAACCTGAGATGTAATCTTTCCGTTATGCGATCTAAAATGATTTAAAATAACAATTGGTAATAAATATCATTCAACTACTATGAGAAAAGAATTCAATAAAGATAAACCATTTCGTATAAAAAGTTAGATGAAATAGTTATGAAAAACATATCGCATAATAAGCTACTCATATATTAAACATAAATAAATAGCTATCACTGTACAGAAGTGCCAAATGATAACTCAAGCATTCATGCATTCATATATAAATCACTGAACATGAATATCGCTTTAACACATAGGCATAAATAGTTAAGAGATAAAAGTACCATTTATAACTAGTTCTACTCATGAGCTTCAAGCAATAATGATTTATCTCTTCTTAATCCAACATCCACCAAGAGTACAAAAGTGCAACATCAGTAGTAAGATATCAATAAATCATGTTCCATTCATTCATCAAAACCTCCTCGGAGGGTGCAAAAGTGCATGTTCTGAGGACAAGTTTTTGACAAATTTCAGGACCCTTCTTTAAATGCATGAGAAGGGTTTAAATACTACTAACTAAATCTAAAAATAATTTATTACAAAAATGTAGGATGCAGTTTAAGTGACCGTCCTCATTTCAGGCAAAATTAAAACTAAAAATGAATCTAAAACTAAAACTAATAACTAACTATTTGTGTATATGTTTCTTGTAATTGCAAGCGTTCAACATTTACTTGAGGAGAGTTGGCTGGCCGACTTCCGACTTTAGCTGTCATGCGAAAACAGAATCGGTAAGTGTTGGCGCCATCTTCTCAGCAGAATTGATGATACATTTGAGAGTCATGCATTGGCTGTGTGGTTTTACCAAATACGTCTAGTAAGAATCCCAATTCAACTTGGTTAACCTTTTGATGGATTCTGCCTTTTCTTGAGCCTTCTGTCTCCATCTTGTCTGTAGTTGTTGTACATATCTACATATCAGTCGAGGATATCTCTGATAAATACCACTGGTTTTAGAGTTCAAGTTTTGATTTTCACCTTTAGCACATTTTTCTACAAATTTCCGGGCTTACAGGCCACTGAGCGATTAGAGGCTTTCCATCTCGAGGGGTTTTAATCGTGCATCGGAAACTGCCTCCGTTTCACAATCCGGGCTTCCCTGGTGAGATTTTCGTCCCTTGCACACTTTTTGTTAGAGGATATAAAGCTTAAATTTTGTGAAAATAACGAATCCGTGAGTTCGTGGTTCTGAGCTTTAAATTCTCTATTCGTGATATCAACATTATCTAGTACCCATTTAACCATGTCCATGTATGGAAGAATTTTGGGCTTCACCGCTATCCTATGCAAGAACGAACATGCTAGTTCTGTAATAGACGCCTCAGAAGACCCGTTTGAGCCTACAGTAACTGTAACGTCCATCATTTGGGATTTTCTTCCTCGAGTAGACTATACATGTCTTCCCAAGTAGTAATACCAACATATTTGTTACAGGTGATCTCTATGTATAAGGGCGTCATTTCTTTATCTTCAGAACTTGAAGCTTTACCCTTCTTTCCCATAATATCCTGAACACTGCTATGTATACTTCTCTGCTCTTCGCTTTTGTAGTTTACAAATGAGGTAAGAATAATGATAAGAAAAAGGTGACGGGAAAGCTTTAAATGCATAAAACATATAAAATATACCACCTTACGTGAAATAGCTCTTCGATCAGATCAAAACCATATTTTATTAATGATTTCCAACTAACTCATTGATTAACATTAACGCGCATAACCAGGCTTCGGTTTATGGAAAAATATTTTTCTAACAATGAGCCCTGAAGATCTGCGATAAGGTGATTTTGCGATTTTCTTCGCAATATCACACATCGCAATATCGCTAGTTTGTAGCGTATGACAATCATCCATTAATGTGTTTTATGTGAAATGCAATTTGTGACATGCGCTATCGCATATCGACGGTTTGAGGCATTTTAGCTTAAGTGATATTTGAGGCATGCGATGCAATGAGGGTCTTTTGATGCGTGATTTCACATCGCGGTTTCACAATACTAGAATTCTGCTTGTAAGAAGGCATCCATTACCTTGTTTGCGATGCGACGCACTTTAAGGAGTGATTTTATTTTAACTTATCATAAAACTTAAGTCTTTTTAGATTTTTCGAGGGTATTCTCCTAAGTTTATGATGGTAAGTTTTATTGAAAAAGGAAACAAGCGTTAATCGATTTTTTTAAATTTTTAATAAGGGTCCCCATTTATTTAGTATTAGTGATAAAACTAAATAAGAAGGGGGGTTGTTGCTAGACACAACATGACCTAGAGCCTCAGTCACTCCCATGACATGGGAATGCATGTGACTAGGACCTTTGCACATTCCCAAACAAATTTAAAGCAAATCCTTCGAACTTTCTCCAGAACACCCTTGGGGATCCAAGCCAACCACATCCACTTGACTATAATTACTTTCAAAATAGATTTTATCAAAACCAAATTCCTTGCCTGAGATAACCACCTAAAGCACCAACATGTGTGCCTTTTCTCTTGCTTGACCAATAATCACTGCGAGTCAGCGTTGAGATAACAATTTCGTTTTAATTTGAAACTCAAATATTTAAAACATGAGTCCAAATCCAAAATTTCAAAAGGGAAAAGAGAGCGAATATGACCAATCTCTTGCACCTCCAAATTATGAACAGTAATGGAGGAATTCACGTCATTGATCACCATACCCATTACAGAACCAAACATACCTAAGATCTCAACAAATTTTCCCAAGTATCAAACCAATCCATTACATAAAATAAGTATGTCATCAACAAATGATAAGTTTGTTAATTACATCAGAAATAGCCACACCCAAAAAAATCCCTTCTTCTAGCAACATCCTTGATCACAAGGCTTAGACCTTCAGTAACACGCAGAAACAAAAGTGGTCACAGAGGGAAACCCTAACGAAGACCACACTGAGCTTGAAAAAAATTCGAGGCAGAACCATCAATTAAGACAACAAAAGAGGCATATGTCAAACAAACCATGATCCAATTAATGAATTGAATATCAAAACCCACATGAGTAAGAAGAAGGCGAATAAAAGACTAGTTAACCCAATCACATGCCTTAGAGAGGTCAATTTTGAAAACAACACCCTTCAACTTTAACGACTTTATACTATGGAAACCCTCCTGAGCCACCCCAATAGGCTTATGGATTTGGTGCCCAAAAAAAAACCAAAATTGTTTTGTGAGATAATCTTGGAAAAAATAGCCTCGCTTCTATGGTAAATCACCTTAGATATAACCTTATAAACACATTGGCACAAGGATATAGGGCAAAAATGCTCAAAAGAGGTAGGATTTTCAACCTTTGGTATGAAGGAAATGAAAGTCAAGTTGAAAGCGAGTAACCAACCATCACGACGAGATTCATTTACAACTCAAAGTAAATCTAGACCAATAAACTCGAAAAAAGCAGAGAAAATTCCACAGCCCAACCATCTTGGCCCGAACTCTTGTCTTTTTGGAAACTAAATAGGATTGCTTTTAGTTCCCCTTTAAAGAATCCCCCCATCAACTCTCGATTCTCATCAACATCCACAAAGCGAGGGATCAATTGGGCCACTTGAATGATAACAACAATATTTACCTCCTAAGGATCCCACAAAACATTTCTGAAATGTGTGACACCCATTTCAACAAGGCCATCAAAATTTGAGACCTCATGACCCACCTCATTTGACCTACCCCAAATATTGTTTTTGGGTTTTTCTACCTTTGGCATAGGCATGAAATAATTTGATGTTCTTGTCACTACTATCTAACCATATTGCCCTGCTTTTGAGAGGCCAGGTATCTTACTTCTTCCCCAGGATCTCCTTCCTCCTAGACACAAGGATGTGATATACCTCACGAGACTCCTGTGATCAAAACGCATTGAGACCCAGATCAATAAAAGACTCAATATTATATTCATAATTCCTCCTCCTCACGACTACGAACATAAATCACTCAATCCTTAGCCAAATATTTAATGTGTTTAAGATTTCTTTCAAATTGGCTAGCAACAATGACCAAATTTGAAAGTTTGGTATTAATTTTATTTGGAAGGGTATATATTGATCTAACCCATCAAGGATGAAAGGTTAACAAAAAAAATGTACTTAAATTGGCAAGTGCAAAGTAAATAAACCCTTCATTAAAAAAATGCATAAATAAAGTAGTGCCCTTATAAACCTCTACATCTTGAAAAAATTAAATCGTGGTTACATCAAAATACTCTAACATTTCAATAAAACTTGTAAATAAGGAAAAAAAATTCTCAAATTTTATTTAGAAAACAACTAAGCAAAAGTTTCTTTAATTCATTAGATGATCTTCAAAAATATTTGGATTTACATCATTGAAAATTTTAATCTATTTTCCCAATGGCAGAGACTTTCTACTTTTCATTTATTTCCATACATCATAAATATT
Organism: Pinus taeda; assembly: GCA_000404065.3. Taxonomy (NCBI): domain Eukaryota; kingdom Viridiplantae; phylum Streptophyta; class Pinopsida; order Pinales; family Pinaceae; genus Pinus; species Pinus taeda. The sequence goes on along the minus strand of APFE030293813.1, from coordinate 43,495 downwards.
ATTCCAATCTACCTCCTTTAGAGCATGAGGTGCACTAAGAGAGAGGAAAATCAACATATCTAGGGTATAGACTAATGAAATTCTTGATCTATCATTGCTTTTAATCTTTCTTAGAAGAGCCTCTTTCACGCATAGTTGTGCTTGCTAGAATAATAAGAATTGCTTGCCATAATTGCATCAAATATGGAAAGCCTTCATACTATTCAAGTTCATCTCCACATACATCTCATGCTCCAAACATATGTTTTTCGAGGTATGATTTATAAATAGTACAAACAAATTTATCCATTTCACCCAAACATCTAGCAATATCCACAATAGGTGATTCCCCAACACTAAATTTTTCACATAAACACTCCAACCATATTTTAGTTGAGAGTATATAACATTCAACTCTTCATAATAATGTCGAGGAATGAAAAACTTAGCAACATTAAATATAAGTAAATTTTTGAACCTCCTATCTATAGATTCAATCATCTTCATAACAAAACATTTTCCCAAAAGAATACAAACATCTATTTTTTCTGATGTTTGCATCTTTTGAAAAATTCAAACCTTAATGGTTGTAAATGTACCATCCCTGTGTTATCCACAAATTCAAAGACCCCCCTTTATGCTTTAATTGGAAAATAGGATATGTGGATTACACCTTCCCCAAAACTACTTCCTAAAAATTGTTCGTGAAGCATGCTGATAGAAACATCTAGAGTAGTGATAATATATGTAACATCAGCATGATCCTCTTGAAACTTCTGTTCAACTTATTTAATTCAATGAAAACATCTGCTAGTAGATGGATGAAAAAGTGCACTTGAATTATTGTTGCCAACTCATACATTATTTTCTCCCCTAACTCTCAATCTTTTAACAAAACAGACATGAGTTTAACAAGTCTTTCCATGGCTTTTCCTTTAGAAAGTCATTGACACCTAATCATAGGGATTGGATGAACAACTATAATTAGTGAAAATAAATAATAGAGGAAATGGAGAGTCATTGGGAGATGAAACTGATCAATCAATCCATCTTGTATATAATAATGAACAACCTAAATGAATAATACCATTTCATTTCAGGAGTTACCTCTTGGCCCGACATGGTATCATAGCCAACTCTATCTTTGGCATTATAGTTTGCCCTTGTAACTCCCTCCTGGCCTATGTTCAGCCTATTTTGTAGAACTGACACCTTTGTCATGCTCCAGAGGCCTGAATAGTGCACTGTCATATGCGTTTCCTATTCCTACTGGTCGTGTGGAAACCGAGTATTGAATTCCATTTTTTTTTGAAATATCAGTGCACCAATACCACCACTTTCATGCTCTGCCACGTTTTTCCCTGGTGGCAACGGTCAGTTCTTCCTTAATGTTCTCATCGCCCGTGTCCAAATCCCAGTAAATGCAATCTGAATATTGCATTGGTGTGGTCTATTCCATGCCTTGCATCTCAGAGGAGCGTAATTGCATTGGGATTATTGTTCCTAAGGTGGATAAAAGAATAGTCGAGGGATTCTGAAGAAGGTACTCTCGAATACCTCTCCACGCTGCTCTCAAATACCTCGCCACGTTGCTCTCTGTTGCTAGACCTTCGTTGCCAGAACTTCATTGCAGACCTCCATTGCCAGAACTCTGTTGCTCATACCTCCCAATACGCACCGTTGGCTCTCCACACATATACGCAACCAACAGATCTCGCCTACGCTTACACCGTTGGCTCTCAAAAGGCGTTTTCTTTGGTGATGAGTTGTTGCAGGATTTTGGTTGAAGTCTTGTAGCTTATTAGTGCATAGAATCAGATTGTGATTTCACCATGATAAGAGTTTTGAGTGGTTTTGAGTCTGTAATTCACAGATTCTAACTCTGAGAATTCATTTTACCAGACTTCCCAAAAGTTGGTTTGGGAAAGTGCATTTTAAATATGGTATATCAAAGGGTATTTTGGGCTATAGTCTCTTCGATCTGGCTTGCGGGCCTGAAATGCCTCTGATATCTGAAGGCAAATGTTAGTTAGGTTCAGATTTACTTTCTCGAGCAATGTTCACACAGTGCGACAGTTCTCCTACGCATTGTTACCCTCCATCATGCCTATCTATCTGCTCTCATACGCCTATGGTAATACTCCTCCCTTTGCATTTAGATTGGATGCTTTTCGTTGATTTGGTACATTGCAGGAGTTTTCTAGCTCATGGTTCCATGGTTCTCTGAGGCTCCATCCTATATATTAGAGTGCAATTGTTTATTTTTTTGCACCAGAACTGTATTTTTCTCCACCAGAAGTACAATTTTATACATTTGCAGCAGAAGTATATTTTTTTTACGGTTTATAGTTTTTTAAAATGCACTCATTAATATCTATTGTGGGAGTGGTCCTCAATGGGAAGGAAAATTATCTTGAGTGGTCTCGGAAAATAAAACACACTCTCATTTTTAATGAGCTATGGAAAGGAGTGTGTGTTGGAGACGGAGACAAAGAACCATAACAACCTACCTCAGACAAGGAATTCACCATTTGGGAAAATAAGAAAAGCAAGGCTTATGCTTTGATTGTAGCATCAGTAAATGAAGAGGTGAGTCGCCATATTTCCCCATTTTCAAATGCTTTCGAAGCCTTACAAAAACTAAAGGAACTCTATGACTCACCCTCTACACTTGAAGTTGTTCAACTCATGATTAAATTGTTCACCTTTGAATTACAAAATGATGATCCTCTTGCTCTTGCATCAGAAGTAAAATCTATTATGCATGATATCAAAGTCACTAATGTTGAATTGGACATTCCTCTCATAGCTTTTCTCAAGCCACTTTATCCCACTTACTCAAATTATCTTGAGTCATTGCAAGCAAACGGAAACCTCAAAGATATTACCATTGACTCCCTTGTGAAAAAAAATTCTGAAAGAGAGAAAGATTTTGGGAAGAAGATAGCTCCTCAGTCTTCTGAAGGGCTGTGTGTCTTGCACATAGAGAGAAGAATCTTGCTCAATATTCTTCCAGAGGAAGAGGTGGTCGAAGAGGAAGAGGAAGAGATTTCAGAGGCAAGGGGGGCATACACTTTCAAGGAGAAAAGTCAGATTTTCACTGCATACGTTGCAAAAGAGATGGATCACACGATGCATCCACATGCAAGTTGCCTTGGGATAGAATTGAGTAGGAAAGAAACCAACCCAAAGGTAAAACCAATGAAAAAGAGAAAGGTAAAGCACCTGAATCCGCTCACTATGTTGTGGCACACTGTAATATTGGAGTAAATGAAGACTTATTTAATGCTTCATTTGCTTCTTGGAAAAATGATTGGTTGCTTGATTCAGGAGCAACTTGCCACATGAATTTTAGAAGAAATTTTTTTGAAGAATTTACTGACAATGTTGATGGAGCAATATACTTTATAGACAAATCAAAACTCAAGCCATCAGAACTTGGCAAAATCAGGCTTAAATTGCATGGTCTTCCAAACTTTCTTCTGCATCATGTTTTATATCTCCCACAGCTAAGGAGAAACTTGTTGTCCTTGGTCCACATCCACAAGCGAAGACACTCCATTCATATGTTTCATGACAAGCTTGAGGTGAGAAAAGCATCAGACCACTCACTTGTCATGACGGGGATAGAAGAATAAAGGCTTCTCAAGCTGTAGGGTACCTCTGCTCGTGAAAAAAAAATCTCGTACAATTCTCATTATGAAGAAGGTACATTTCCATCAAGTTTATTATGGCATGCTAGATTTGGACACTTAAACTGTGATAGCCTCCACTTGTTGGACACTTCAACGCCCACGTCCAAAGTTGGTGCAAGAAGTCGTAAGTGTATCTTCCTGGGGTATTTAAACACCTCCAAAGCATATCGTCTCTATGATGAAGTCAATAAAAAGTTTGTTGTATCTAGAGATGTAATCTTTCTTGAATCATCCAAAACTGACAATGTTGTTGAGTGACAACTTGATCACTTGGATAGATTCGCAAATGAAAAATCATTTCAAGAATTTGATAATCAGATTCCACATCTTGAAGGGGGTATTCCTATACTAGATCAACCTGTGGAATCTTCTTCTGAATCACTCTCTCCCCGGCATGAAACTCCAACAACGGATGATACTTTGAGTGATGTGATTGACAGAATTGGGAGACTCAATCTTGATTCAGTCCCAACTCAATCAATGGAGCAGCCTGGACCATCTCAGAAAGGTCCCCCAACATGGCTGACAAAGAAACTTTAAAGTGTTCATCCTGATGAGGTTAGAAAGACAGGGACTAGAAATTCAACCTGACAAAATGGAGGTGATGTAGATGACTCTGATTCACTTGTTGATATGGACATTTCTTATGACTGTGAATTGAATTTGTCTACATATTTTGAACCAACTTCCTTCAAAGAAGCTACTTCTCATGATGAATGGAAAGAAGCAATGCAAAAGGAGTATGATGCCTTGATAAATAATGGCACTTGGAAGCTGGTTCATCCTCCATTGGGAACCAAACCAATCGGCTGGAAGTGGGTCTACAAAAATAAGTATAATGGTGATGGCTCACTTGACAAGCACAAAGCCAGGATTGTAGCAAAAGGTTTTGCACAGAAGGAAGGGGTTGATTATGAGGAGACTTTTGCCCCCACAACAAAATGGGTACCATCCGGACACTCTTTGCCCTAATAGCTCAGAACGGTTAGAAAGTCCATCAAATGGGTGTAAAAATTGTTTTCTTGAATGGAGATATAAAAGAGAATGTTTTTATGTCCTAGCTTGAAGGATTTGTTGTGAAAGGACATGAACATAAAGTATGCAAACTTGTGAAATCCTTGTATGGCCTCAAACAAGCACCACGAGCCTGGTTTGAAAAAGTAACTGCGAATATTCTGAAACTCAATTTCAAACATTATGATCTTGATGATGCAACTTTGTTTGTCAAGAAGGTTGGAAAAACAATTGTATATCTTGTGGTATATGTAGATGATCTTTTGATGACAGGGAACAATGAGAGCTACATTACATCCATAAAGAAGGAATCGAGGAAATGTTTTGAAATTACTGATTTGGGCTATGTTCATTACTATCTTGGTATTGAAGTAACTCAACATCCGAAGTCCATATTCCTTTTTCAAAATAAGTACATTGGAGATCTGTTGAACATGTTTGGCATGACTGGATGCAATCCTTTGACTAATCCAATGGAACAAAACTTAAAGCTTACATCCATTGAAGGAAAAGAATTTGAGGATGCAACAAAGTATATATAGCTTGTAGTAAATCTCAACTACCTGACTACTACCAGACCAAACATTTCATTTGTTGTTGGAACCCTCTCCAGGTTTATGCAAAGGCCTTGTGAGGGACATTGGTCTGCTGCAAAAAGAGTTCTAAAGTACTTGAAGGGAACTCAAGAATTTGGACTCAAGTATACACAGGTGGGTGACTTCAGCTTGATTGGTACTCTGATTCAGACTTCGATGGAGACAAAGAAACTGGGGTATCTACTTTAGGTTATGCTATTATCCTTGGATCAGGAGCTGTCTCCTGGAGATCACGCAAATAATCAATTCCAACAGATTCCACAACAGAGGCAGAATATGTGGCAGCAGCTGAGGCAACAAAAGAAATTGTGTGGCTCAGAAAAATTATGGAATATTTGTAGGTAAAACAAGTACAATCGACTCCACTCATGATTGAAAATACCTCGACAATAAAGTTGGCCAAGACCCAAAAGTTCCATGATCGAACAAAGCACATCAATACAAAATATCATCTGATTCAACTTCATGTTGAGGCCAAAACAATCCATCTTCACCATTGTTCCACTAATGAGCAGATTGCAGACATCTTCACCAAATCACTTGGAAGAGAAAAGCTTTTAAGATTCAGAACGATGCTTGGATTCACCAACATCCCTTCAAATTAAGGGGGGGAATGTTGAAACCTAATCATATGGATTGGGTGAACAACTGTAATTAGTGAAAATAAATAATAGAGGAAATGGAGAGTCATCAGGAGATGAAACTGAACAGTCACCCCCTCTTGTATATAATAATGAACAACCTAAATGAATAATACAATTCCATATGAGGAGTTACATCCTGGCCTAAAAAAATCCATCTAATTTGATTAATTTTTAAGACCTCTAGCTTAGTGATTTGAAATGATTGCATTAGCTCTTTCAAATTTCCATGTCTTTTTGTTGATTTTCCAAGCCATGAATAAACTTTGTTTGCAAATTTGTCAATATATTTCAACTCTCGAAAATGAGATGAAGCATCATTTCCAACTAATGCTTCTTTATGAGCTATGCAATAGATACCTAATAAATGAAGAGCATCTCGACGAAGCTTAGAAGATAAACCTTCATGAATACCCCTCATGGTAGATGCACCATCTAAGCCAAAACCAGCGAACTTCTTCAAAGATAGATCCATATATATTAAAAGAGTTTTTAGAGCATCATACATGCACAAAGTTATTCCATCATTTATATGAAGAAAACACATAAACTTTGTTACACATCGACCTCTTCCTTCATTTGTCAAAGATGTAATATAAACAATAAAATGGTGTTCCGTTGTTCGATTAATGCTTTCATCAACTAGAATTGAGTAAGATGGGCTATTTAATATCTCATCTTTTATTTTTTTCAATACACCTCTTTAGCAACTTGAATAAATTATTTTCCTTGTGTCATATTTGTGTATGCATAGTATTCATCTGATAAAGGCATGTTTGGAGTGAATTTATACATGTTCAAGTCACATATTGACTAATACATTTCTAAAGATAAATCATCTATAACAACAAAATACATGTTTTTGATCACTCATATAATTCTCTCATTTTAATCATATACCATTAGTTCTATGTGTTCAATGATTGGAAGATTACTCTATTTGCTTTCTCCCTCCAAAAGTTGTAAATGAAAGTTATGAGCTTCTCATTCTGCATGGAAAATCAGACCACTAACCTGAAGAGTGGTACTTCCCTCTTTAGCTAATGGAGTGTCTCTCTTAAATTTAAGACACGAATAACATTTTATCCTTTCATTGTCGTTACAATATTTTACAACATAATCCCATGGAAACCTTGTCTTCCATTTGAATTTGAACACTCTTTTGCATTTCTTTGATGGGTTTTCCTTTCAACATGCTTCACACAATCTGGTTTATCATCTTCAAGTAGATGAGCATCAACTTCATTTTGATAATTATATGGTTGATTGGAACTTTGTGGAATACCAAAGACATCAATGATTGATAATCGATTCATATCTTTCTTAGGGTGACCAAGGGGAAACATTTTTGAATATTTCCACCTAATTAATCAATACAAACAAAAAAAATAAGTAAATACATAAATTAAAAAGCAACAACATATTTAAACATCAATAATTAAATATAAAAATCATACCTATAGACAATGATAGTATTGTAGTCTCCTGAAATATCTTTACATGTATACAACCATATATCAAAAGAAGTTTCCTTGTTTTTTAGAAAGATAAATAATTTTGAAATAATTCTAGCCTTTGTATTTAAATTCATATTAATGTTCAAATTAGACAAAGAGAATTCTTGAAAATATGTTGAAATATCATATTGTTCAAAAATATATCAATAAATGTGTGTTTCTTTATTCAAAATCTAACAGGGAAAAAGAGAATCTAAATGTATTAATGAAATTTATAAATTAATGCTTGGCCATTAAATTCACCATTGAATTCAACATTATATTAGCTAGACCATTGAATTCAACATGAGACTAGACAAAATAACAAAATTTAATTTAGCTTTCTTTTTCATATTACTTCCAAACTAAGTGGACATAAGAGAAAAACAAAGTACATGATTTTTTTCATATTAATTCCAAAGTGAGTGGATATTAATTTAATTGATTGATTAGATTTTAAAATAAAAACAAAAATGTCAAAATATACTTTTAAATTTTTTTAACAGAAATGATTGAGTTTTATTTATAAGAAGAGGTTGGGCATGGCCAAACAACCTCGATTACAGTGAATTGAGAGATTTCTGACTTTTTAATATCCTCATATTATGGCTTTGTATGAGAGATTAGTTGTTGCTTTTAAATCTTTTGGAATGGCTGAGTGTTCCTTGCTTTGCTCTTGGCTTCTGAATATCCTGTCTTACATTTCCACTTTTCTTTGTTGCTTTGAAACTTACTTGACTTAAAATAATTCCCGCAAATATTTTAATCCCTACCCAAATAATACAAACCTCCATATATTGAACTATATTAATATATATCATGTCCCCACCTCCATTATATCAAGCTACTCTTCCGTACTCGACCCCACGTCAAGGTTAAGACCCCTCTAGATTCATAGCGTGATAACCATTGGATCTTCCCCCACCCAGATCTAACGCTTTTCGCGTCCCTCGTAGACCAACCCTTAACACCTCAGGAGTGCGCGATATGGGCGGTTTTGTCCTTCCACGCGTCAAACCCTAAGGTACATCACGTCCGATTAAGAAATATTGCCCAACAGCCAGAAGCGATGCGATGTAAACCATTTAGCACTCCCTGTGTCATTAACACCCCACCATTTTCAACGCGCGAGAACCATCAGATCTTCCCCTGCCCAGATCCGACGCTTTTCGCGTCCCTCGTTGTCCGACCTTTAACACCTCAGAAGCGTGCGATATGGGCGGTTTTGACCTACCACGTGTTAGTCCCTCAGGTACATCGCGTCTGATTGAGAAATAATGCCTAGTAGCCAAAAGCGGTGTGATAAAACCACTTACCACTCCCCGCGTCCATTAAACTGTCCTCTGTTTAAATTCAATTATGCACCATGCTAAAACACCCAACACTGATGGTCCATGCGATAAACTGATTACCTGTCAACTCCTTGCGATGTTAAACCATCAAGCAGTTTCCCACTCTTTCTCGTTAGTGAATGTCAACTTGTGCCAGAGCCTTGGGATTTAGGCCCACTGCCTTGTCTAACCTGTCCTTGTTCAGCTCTCCTTTTCTATTAAGGAATTGGGTGCCTTTCAGCTTCTTCATCATTCTTTGCCAACATTCCTTGAGCTAGAAGACATCCTTTGTTAGCCATCATATCAGCTTCCTTGTTCAGAGTTCGTAGGACATGATAGAATGATCAGGAAGTGAAATTTTGAGTCATCTTTCTTATTCTTTCAAGGGTCTTGTTTAATGTAGATCTATTGAGTTGGTCACCTGTGTTAAGGATTTTAATCAGGATTTCGAAGTCCCCGAAGATTTGAAGGTTTTCCCCTCTGTTCCTCTGAGCCATCTGAACTAGGCTATCCTTTTTATGCCCATTTGTGGAGTAAATTGTTCCTCCTGCCCCTGATATCCCCTGGTTTCCTTTGGAGGCTCCATTGAAGAATATCGTGACTTTTCCATGATTTTTCCACCACTTATTAAAGTTTGTCTTAGAGATCTGAAGTCACCACTCTAAATTGTGGCTAGGCAAGGAGATATTCTTTTTTATGTTGGCCCATCTCAAGGATTCACCTAGCCAACTGAGCTCTTTAGGGAGTAGGGAGTTGTCAGACTTATGAGGTCTACTTTCAAAAGTTTCCAGCAGCAAAGCTTTGGCCTTGGCAGTCACTGAGTTGGTGGATTGAAGTCTGTTGTTGAAGATGTCTTCATTCCTTGCCAACAAGATTCCCCAGTAGATGTATTTTGGGATTGCATTCCAGATTTTAGTCCATGTTGATTTTCTATTCAGAGTGTGAGGATAATGTTCTTTCCAAGTTGCGAAGAGACTAACAACTAAATACTGCTCAGGGATTTGGGCGTTGAGCCCCATCATTGCTTGCAACCAGAGCTCTTGAGAAAAGGGGTAGTCTATGAATAGGTGTTCGATCATTTCCTGAGCCTTGCAACAGAGAAGGCATTTGTGGGGACAAATGATTCCTCTTTTCTCTAAGTTGTCTCCAGTGAGGGTCCATTTGTGCATGAGATTCCGACAGAAGAAATTGATTTTTGGGAGACCAAATGGGTCCCAAACATGTTACCAAAGCTTTGTAGTATGGATATGATGTTGTTGTTTTTATAGAGCTGCAAAGCCCAGCTGTGCTGAGTAAGCTCCGCTCTTCCCCTAGCCCCACTTATCCCTCGAATGGAGATGCACAGGAGCTAGACCAGTGAGTTTAGCTAGTAATTGACGTATTTGAGGAAGCATCCAGTCAGGGGGGCGGTGGAGGGCCCAATTACTCTAGTTCCCTACTAAATCCCAAGTGCATATGTCATAAAGTTTGTGGATACCTTTCTGGATGACCCAGTTATGAAAGTTTGTTATTTCCAGTGCAATATTTAAGGGTTGGAGGCCCATGATCTTGTCTTCCCACAATCTAATTCTTTTCCCATTTCCTGGTATTCTATAGAGCTGGTCTTTAAAGAACTTCCAGACTTGGGTGCACAGCTTCCACAATGTGGTTCCTTTGTGGGAAGATCCTTCTTCCATATTCTTTATTGAGAGTCTGTGCAAGTATTTTTTAATTAGAACTTTACTTACAGGGTGTCTTTGATTTGAGAAGATTTTCCAGAGGATCTTACCTCCCATTGCCAAATTGGCCAACCCAGGGTCTCCTACCTATAGTCCACCTTCAGATATTGGCCTTTTCACTATGTCCCAACTTACAATATGATTTTTTTTTTGGTTCCCCTTTCCTCCTTGCCATAGAAAATTTTGAATCAACTTTGCTAGTTGTTCGGTGATCATTTTTGGAGCTAAAAGGAACAAAGGAATTGACTTAACCAGAGTGAGCTTCCCGGCTATGATAAGCCACTGTTTGCCTCAAGCATTCATTTTTTCCTTGATTTTGTTGATAATTTCTATCCAATGAGGGGCCTTACTGATACCAAAGGTTAGAGGCAAGCCAAGATACTTGAATTTTTCCCAAGAGACATAGCCGATGAAGCCTAGGGCTTGGGCAATCCTGAGTATATTTTGTTGGTCTACTGCCTAGCCGTACACTACACTTTTCCTCTTGTTGACCATAGCTCTGGAGACTCTGCATAAGCGTTGGACTACTCCATTGAAGGCTCTTTCTATTTTAATGGAGGCTCCTCCCATAAGGATAGAGTCATCGACGAACAAGGCATGATTGATTGGGGTTGTTCCGATTATTGCCTTGATGCCAGGAAGTGTCCCATTGAGCTTCTCAGCTGTGAGCTTTCGGCTTAGAGAGTCTACCATCAGAATATTCAGGAAGGGGGACAAAGGGCAGCCTTTCCTGATTTCCCTCGAAGCTTTGAAGTATTCTGTCGGCCTACCATTTACTAGAGGAGCTATCCAAGGTTCTCCAATGCATGCTTTAATCAATTTTACAAATTCAGAACTGAAACCAAATGCAGAAAGAGATTGGAGGAGGAAAGAGTGCCTTACTCGATCGAAGGCGTTTGCCATGTCCAATTTGATGAGCATAACTTTCTCTTTGCGTTGATGGATGGAATCATGGATAATTTCCTACCCTAGTATCACGTTGTCCAAGATATGCCTGCCTTTGACAAACCCTCCTTGGTTGGATGAGATGAGTTTTTCCAGCAAAGGCTTTATTCTATTTGCAAGTAACTTGGTGATAATTTTTTAAGATGCATTACATAGCGAGATTGGCCTGAATTTGTCGAATGCCTCCAGGTTGGCTTCTTTGGGAATTAGAGCGAGGAAGGTGGAGTTTATGCTTCCTCCCACTTTGGATTTTCGGAGGAAGCCTTTGATCATTCGGTACAGATCAGTCTTGATGATGTCTCAATAGATTCTATAGAAGTGTATGGAGAATCCATCAATTTCTGGGGCTTTATATGGTTCCATCTTCCATATGACATTGGTAATTTTGTCTTCAATGAATGGCTTCAGGAGTGTTGCATTGTCCTCCTCATTAACCATCCTTGGTACGTCCTTGAGGAAGTCATGAGCTTCCTCATCATCCTCCATGCCTTCTTCTTTGAACAACAGCTGAAAATGAGAGGTTGCTGCCTCTTTTATCAGAGTTGTGCCTTTGAGAACAACCCCATCTATCGAGGTGATTTCAGAAATGTGGTTTCTAGAAAGACGGGTTCGAATTTGCTTGTGGAAGAAGGCTGTATATTTGTCTCCAGACGCAAGCTAGAGATTGTGTGATTTGAGCCTCAAGTATTCTTCCTCCTCTTTGAATGTCTGGAGGGTGCTGATTTGGTGTTCTTGCTTGCTATGAATTTATGCTCTAGTAATGTATTGCATCTCCAGGCCCATTTGCAGAATCCAGTAGCTGCTTTGTGCTCTGTTTTCGTTGGGTAGTGGGAGAATTGGTGGGATTTTTTATCCATTGTTTCAGGGCTATTTTAGTGGCTTTTATCTTTTTCTCCCAAACATAGTTGGGCGATCCAAGAACATGGATGGACCATGCATTATTCACTGTATCCAAAAACCCTTCTCTGTTTTCCCATAGTGGGCTGAACCGAAAGGGGATTGGCCCCAGGTTTTCTTCTTCTTCCATCAGAAGGAGGATGGGTTTATGGTCTGAATTCCACTTTGGAAGAATTTTTGTGGAAATGATCATCTTCTCGGAGAGGAAGGAACTCTGAAGAAGGAATCTATCCAGCCTGGATGATATGTGCTCCTCCCCTATTATGTTATTTGTCCATGTGTAAATCCCTTTTTTTGGCTTGAAGTCCAATAAATCCCATTGTTGAATCAGGTTTTCCACTAAAGGAAGAAAGCAGTCCCTGCTACTGGTTCCTCCTCTTTTTTCCTTTGGGTCAAGGATTAGATTGAAGTCTCTCACAATAATTATATTCTTGAGGGAGTATTCTTCCAAAAATGAGTAAGAGTTTGCCAACATTTTTCCTTTTCTGCATGGAGGACAGGTATATAGAGATTAAAGAGAGTAAAGTTTATCTTACTTGAGAGGTGTCGGAGTTCTATGTAAATCGAGTGCTACGTCTGAAAGGAGCTCTCAAGCTGAAACTTGTTAGCCTCCCAGAGAGTGGCTATCTTGCCACATGTACCGCTGGCACTTACCTCTTTTCCAACTTTTGTTTTCCATTTTCCTTTTCTGAGTTCCAGAAGGGCTTCACCTTCTATTTTAGTCTCTTGGAGCATGAGGATCTCAAGGAGTTCTAATTTCAGAAGGTTCTTGACTGCTTCAGATTTTGATGGATTTCCGAGTCCTCTGCAATTCCAAGAGACTAATGGCATTATTTAATGGCAAGGGTTGGGGCAACACCTCCCTTGGGAGGCTTGATCCTAGTATTTCTGCTAATATACATCTCTATAGTGGCCTGGCTACCTTGCATTTTTTGTCTCTCTGCTTCTTCTTCTCTAGCCTCTCTGTGAGTTTTCCTTTTCTAGGGCCTCTCAGTTGTTTCATCTTCTGAGGATCCCGATGTCTCTGGGGTCTTCTTCCTTGTCATATCTTCATAGGTTGGGGAGCTAGAGGCACCTTTTGGGGTTTCGCTTTAGAGAGCGACTGATTCCTCTTGCCTTTTATTCTCTTACATGTTGTTAGCCTGTAGTTCATCCTCTTTATCTGCTAGAGCTTGGAGTTTTTCTGGTGTGCTGAGTATTTCATAGGGACATGTGGGTATGTTTGCTCTTGGTGGGAATAAGCTTCCTTCTGCTTGGGCTTTGGGAGGAGCACCTCTCCCAGTGGACAAGGCTTTCCCTTTATTCTTGTTGCTCTGCTTAGTTGTTCCTGATTTCTGAACCTGAGTCCATTGATCTCCTTTCTCCTTATCAGCTCCATCCTTTGATTTCTTTTACAGTGCTTGGTAAAGTGCCCATAGCCATGGAAATGTTGGCATTTAAATGGGAGTTGCTCATAGTCTAGCACTTGTATGTGTGTCCAGTCAGCCACCGTGAGTTTAATAGCTTCAGGGAGACCTTCCTCCAGGTCTACTTCTACGCAAATTCTCGCACAAGAGTACTGATCTCTTCTTTCTGCTCGATTGATGTATTTACCGAGTTTGTTGCCTATGGCTTCTAAGGATTTAGGGTTCCAGCAGTGAAGATGTAGATGGGGCGGTCGTACCTAGACCGAAACAGCGGAGGGAAAATCCTGAGTCGGATCGAAGTCTGGTGTCCATTGATTTAGATACAGGCCCAGAGGCCCCATGAAATACAGGTCGTTTCTGAATATGAGGTTCCTGTCTTATACTGCTTCAAATACGAATACAAAGAAGCCTTTACCAACAAAATGGCTTTTTATTCCTTCCTTGACCAGAGATCGCCAGTTCCTTTGCACCCAGACATCTACAAGTTTAGGCGAGGGCCATAAGCCTGTGAACTGTCCAATAGGCCCTCGTTCTGCTAGTTTTAATGCCGCTTTGTAGGGTTCTTCAGTTCGTAGAGAAACTATGGGGATGGATTCCATTCTTTTTACAAACTTCTGTTGGTTTTTGGTTGCTGGCCATTTATTGCGAATCGCAACCAGATCCCGGAATGCAGCTAGCTCAGGTGGAAAGGGTGGGTCCTTTTCGCGACCCCCTCTTGGGGCCATGGCTCTGAAGTTACGCATAGTCTCGTGGTTGACTGTGGCTCCTCATGCACTCCCCAGACTTCCTCTCATGGAAAATTTTAGAATGCCATAACTATTATAAATAATTTAACTAGGCACTTCACTATAAGTTGTTTTTCAAGTATTCAACAAAGAAAACACTATAAATCCATATGATTTCATAAATATTCTAGTATTTGGTTCATGTGCTTCTGCATCCCACCTCCCCAATATATTACAGACTCTATTATTGCATGACTCTGTTATTGGATTTAGGATGTTCAATTTCAATATCTTAATTGACAGAGCGTCCTCTAAAGCTTCGTTTGTTTAAATAAAATCGAAATCCTAAATATACAAGCATACTCTATAAACATAAAGATTCAATATATATATATATATATATATGATGCACCATACATAAAGTAAAATAAAAATAAAAATAGAAAAACAAAAAAATCACCAATATCAAAACAAAATTTAATTAGCCACATTATCCAAAGAAAAAACTATATATACATAATCAATCTTTAGTAATTTTATTAAAGAATTCACACACTACTATATTTAGCCCCTTTGTTTCTTAACTTGGGAAATATGAAGTGGTAATCTAGATAGTTCTTGAATTTGCCTTAAACACATTATCATATTATAATACTCAGATGTGAGGAAATTTAGGCAACGAACCTACCTCTGTATTGAGGAAACCAGTTTTCCCTAATTTATTCTTCGAATTTGTGAAAGAGTTATTGCAGGCTACAAGTTTTATAAACATTAATAAAAAACGCACACACATAAATACATAGAAAGAATATCATATTTCATTGAGAGGAATACATGAAATTTTAGAAAGATATAAAAACAATATCATTGAAATTACATAAAGAAGAAATATAGCATAAACATAACAAATTCAATTACAACAACACATTTTGTAGCATTAACACACAAAATAAAAATTCCAACTGGAAATTACCAGATTCACTCCTCCAATCTTCAATCTTTTTTCTTCGCACACTAGATAAACCTAGTTGAGATTGAGAAAAAATACTACAATCTTTGGGTTTAAATAGAAGTGAAAATATACAAAACTATGAGATGAAATTAATGAAGACAGTTGCACAAGGATCAAATACCGTGACTGATCTAGGTGGATCTTCAGAAAATTACCAGTGGCATGGTAAAATACTCAAAACTCAAAGTGGAAAAATATAGATAATCTTAGCATTGGATTGAAGTGCTCATAATCCTGATTCCAACGGTGTGAATGACACTCAAATTCGAGTTCATATGAAGAAGTTAGAGCAAGTCAAAGTTTATGTTTGACTTGTCCAAGTAGCAGGACGAGCGATGTGGCAGACGCTCTCAACGAATGGGGAAGCACCAAGTGGTAGGCTTCCATTGGTCCCTCATATGCATATCAGAACAAGAGGAAGAATCGTCTTAAGTATAATCGGCCTGAAAAGATCCTGGATGCGATTTCGATATCGTATATCACAGATCGGAGGTGGAACAAGTGTGTAAGAATTGACCCTGACAGAGCCAAGTTGTGATGCGATAAAATCGTGATCACAGATTGTAACGTGAGCAGTTGTATGGAGTATCACCTGGGCCCTCTACCGATTGTGATTTGCAATAGGGCTCCAGACCCGATGTCTTATACATTGTGATTAATTATTCGTCGGGTCCGTGTTATCGCAAAACACAAGTTTGGGGTCGTCCACTGATGGTTTAAGCAATGATTGCAATTGCGATGGGGTTCCCAGATGTGATGTGTTATACATTATGTTTTATACTCTTTACGAGTTTACCGTATCGCATAGTGCTTATTGTTTGGGCTTGGGACTATCTGCCGATGGTTGGAAACGTTGATAGTCTTGTCGTCAGTTTAAATGCACAGTTAAAGGGGTTTTTCCATGTATGTAATTGGTGGTTTCCATGTACTAATCAGGGCCTGAGATCCTTGGCCTTGAGACAATCGCGCCAGCTTAACTTGGTTTGTTGTTTAAAACTGCCCGGGTATTGAGGGATTTGTCGCTCGGCTTATATAAAAGGCCATTTTGTGTCGGAAGGGAGCAGAGGGAATCAATAGAATAGCTCAGAAGCATTGCATGTAGCAGACCTTGACCTTGGCAGCAGGTTGAGACCTCGCCTTGAGCAGCAGGGAGGTTCCGAGAAGTTGCAGAAGGCTCAATTATCCAAATTGGGTGTTTGGATAAGTGTTTTTACATGATTTTTTGGCAGGAGTTCAGTGGTACTGTCTGTTTCTGAAGCTGGGATCTCCATTATTTTTCCATATTCCAGATTGGAGGTATAAGGATTGTAAATAATGTTACTTGTACTTTCATCTCTTTTTATGCCACTTAATGAATGAAGGCATCCCCATTATTGAGCAAGGCCCGAAGATGTAGTCCAAATTGGACGAACTTCTTAATCAAATCATTGTGTCATGTTTTTCATGTTCTTCTGGTTATTTCCTCATTATTTGTGAGCTTTTAAGTTCTATGGTTAATTAGCTCTGTTATATGTAATTCAGATGCATCTGTAAGTGAAAGATCTTGGATCAGTGAGACTGTATCCGTTCAAACTTTTGTAATGGCATGTGGCACCTACATTTAAAAGGAACTATACTCTTAACTGGACAAAGTTTTATGGAATTTCTACTCAAGTTACGACGTAATTTATTTGGCATGACATTCTTGAAGAAAATATACATTGTAACACTAGCTAGTAGATACATATGTGTCAATGAATGTGACAGATGGCAGTGCAATGTAGTGGTTCCATAACTTGAGAATTCAACTTCCAACTTTGCAGCTTGCAAGCGAATTGGTGAAAATTTGAATGTTGATTGGAAACAAAAATACCAATATTTCCATCAAAAGCGCACTAATTTTGTTTAACCAGAATAATAAAATCCTCATCTTTTAGCTAGTTCACATTCATTTTAAAAGGGTTAGCAATCTTTTGAGATTTCCTTTCGATCTCCACATAGATTGGGAAATTGTTTGATAAGCCACTAGATCCAACTCATTGTCAAGTAAGTGGAAATGACTGAAGCATAGAATCAACCACCAAAAAATGGTCAAGCCTTTTAGCCACATGATCCTCCCTAACCATTTGATTACTCAAAGTGAGTTTCAAGCACACAATAGGTACATCAATTAATTGAAAAATTGAAATATTGTGGGAAAGAAATTTAGATAGGGAGTCCAGCCTCGAATGCGAACCCAAAAACTCAACAACACCCAAAGAGAAGTTCAAATCACTGCCCAATATAAGATTCACATATCTCATGAGAGAGGTCTCATACAAAGAGTTCCAGAAATAAAACCTATCTTCATGTTGCCCATAAATATTAATAAAAGTAATAACATGATCGGTTCGGATGAATATCCCACCATACCCAAACCAGATTGAACACTCCAAAAATTTTGAACCTGAATCTTACAAACATCCTAGCCTAGAGCTAGGCCTCCAGAACGGTTGTGAACATCACTAGCAATAAACCACCAACAAGGGAGAGAGGGTTCTAAGATTTGATCACACAATCCCGCTCCCCTAAGGTCTCTTGAAGAAATATTACATTAGGAATTTCCAAATAAAAGAGTCTCTTTAACACTATTTTTTTCAGAGAATTGGGTAACCCACGATAATTAAAGGATAATGTCTTCATATAGGAACTTCCTGAAGGGATCTCATTACTCTAAGTGCCCCATCAATAGATGATTTTTTACTCGAATGGAGTTCCACAAAAGCCTTAACTTTGGCCAAATAAATGTTTGATTTCCTCCCCCTACCCTTACCAATAGACTCTTGCAATGGAATCTAGCCCATACCACCAAGAGGACCCCTAGAACTTGAGATCACCAAGTGAGATCTCAAAATGTGAAGTATATCACCCTCATCCAATTCCCTAGAAAACCTTGAGAAAACAGAGGCCCTCATAGAAGTATAGCCAGAAGACCTATAAGGTAAAGGGCATGGAGCCTTTTAAATAGGGGGAAAATGACCAACATAGAAATATTTCCAAAACCCACCAACGAACACATACAAAGCCCAAAACTCAACGATTCATTGTAAGAGCCAATATGTAAAATTTCAAGAGATAGGGAGATCGAATTACCATGATTAGAAGAGACAATATGTGACAAATCATTGCTTGTTGCAGGAGTCGACGAAGAAGCCTTTGACATCGGCCCTGAGTGAGACACCATCAACAAGATAATAATGATTAATATAGATGTCACAATATCCTACACCCAACCAATGTCAACAGAGGGATCTATAGTGACAACACCCGACGCCTCCCCTCCATTCTTCTACTTCTTATACATATTCCCCTCATTGGAAAATTCCTTGAAATGAAGATTGCAATTATTCACCAAGTGAGCGATATTGTGACACCTCTTAGAATGGAAAGAAAGCCCTTCATAATCCAAATCTTGTAGCCACACTTCCCCCTTCCAAATATTCACAGTGGCATGTAACTTTTATACCAACACCCTTGCTATGGACTTATATCAAGTCTCACAGAAGGAATAATCCATATCCAAGAATTGACCCACGTTATTCCCTAAGTTTGTGAAGCAATGACTATTCCACATATTAGAAGGGAGGTCAGGAAATCAAATCCACACATGGATTTCATCTATACACTCCTTGCGAGCATAAAAAAGAGGTGTCCGAAATTTAAAAATGACTGGTGTGGAATTGATAGCCCACACATTCTTTGTAATGCAAACTGCATCCTCCTTAGACTTGCAAGAAAGTTGTATCCAATCCTTAGCTAAAAGAAAAGCATCTGGAGCGTCTAAAACCACAGGAGAAATATACCAGTCATGCCAAACCACTATAGTTTCCAAACCAAATTTCCACTCTCGAGCTCTACCTACAAGTGATTTTTCAGCCAAATCTACAACATCAACCATATCCACATCATTCTCTAAACATAAATTATAAGGAACAAGAGTTAGATTACCTTTTAGATCACATAACTTATTTTTTATTTTAATAGGAGTTCCCACAACCCCTTCCTCATGAATCTCATGTTCAATACCATCATGCACAAAAACCTCCGGACCCGAGCGAGAAGGAGGATCCACAACATACTTCCCTGGTTAACATAGAATTGAGGCCCCACATCAACCATGGGATAGTTCGCATGGTTAATGGACACAATAGGAAAAGGACCCACCGCATGGTCCAAACTGCTCATCTACTAAGGAATAATGAAAGATGAAGGCCCTCCACTTGAAACATGAAGTGACAAACCACCACAATAAAAATCCCGAACAAGGGTTTGGTAAGTTCGAACAAACCCTCATTTGAAAAACATGGAAACAAGGGAGAAAAACCATTTACAATGTCAGTTGAGAAAACTCCACTGAATATGGAATGTAACTAGGCAGAGTTATACCTACCAAAAAACATGACAAGTGATTGAAGTATGGATATTCCTTAGAACCATGTGGCTAGGGTTCCATGCAAACCTATCGTGTGGGTTCAAACCCACACCCGAAAGATTGGAGGACTGTAAGAAGAAACCACCTAAATAATCCACTTCATTGTTTGTGCCAAATATAGAACCCTTGTTGGGGCTCAACGAGTCGTAATCAACCACATTCACATATTATTCCATGTCAGTCCACTCCTTGCCAATTGTCACGACCCCATGTTGTGTTTTCCTTGAAGACCACCATGGGTGCCTGTGCGAAACTGACAAGGTTCATCACACTGTAAAACATATAATGGTTACTACTTCCAGACAATAATACAAATAAGGTTGGGTCAAATCCCAAAGGTTTGCTGCCATAACACTTAGGCAAATTTCATTGTAACACCCCCTCCTCCTAGGTCTACCCAATAAACCGACCAACTGGGGTAAACATGTGATGAGAGAGGCCACTATAAGGGATTCAACCTCCTTGGTGACCATAACGAAATGGAATCGACGGAACACATCAAACAAACCCATCTACATCAGCAAAAACACCCTCAAGGGGCATTTCAGCCACTCAGACATCCTGTCCCTGGGTTCCATTGATGGTTTAAGCCTTTTAAACCCTGGTCACTTTCATGTTATAGGCATGACAATGTCCAGAAACCTAGATTCGCACTCACTGGACTATGTGTCAACGTCTATGGAGTCTTCTCAGCAGACCTATGCCATCATCCCCGGGATTTGAGCCACTTTTCTAGTCCAGAATCCTGGCCTCTACCCATAACTTGTCACAACCTCCAGAATCCATCATTGACATGACAACAATACTAATAAATCAAAAATCAACCTCGGGACTAGGATTGAGCATCCCCAATCAGGATTGACATTATGTCAAACACTTGGCATCAATGCAACCTACAGGTCTAGGATACAAGATAGAGCATGAATGCCTAAAAGCACTTATGAAACATAACCAGAAGGATCACCACCTTCTCCATTGAATTGTTATAACCTCAATCAGGTCTTGCATCCATCATTTTAACAAGTACAAGTAAATACATGAAATAACCACGACATGAACCAAACATATAGCCATGCTTACAACTAGCATAAAACCATACAAATATCAAACATATGTAAACCATAAAATCCACATATAAACAAGTGCCAAAGTACAAGAACTTAGCTTTTATTAATCATAGGCAAATCCAACTAGGTTTGAGACTTCCACGTACCACCCAACCATAAGCATGGCTGAACCAAATATTTCTTTCAGCCAGTCATCCCCGTGCCATATTCCAAGCATGAATGCATGATCTCATAGAACAACCAATCCAGAAACAACCAAGGGAATCCAGAGGTTATATCACCTGCACCCTCAACAACCGTGATAACACCAAAACCGGTGCTCGGATCACAGCTGAACCGAACTTGGAATGCCATTCGGAATCCATTACTATCCTTGAGGAATTTTCTGTCTCCTTGTCTCTCACGATTTACCACAATCCAATCCTGGATCAATAGTGAGGTGAATTGGAGTAGATTAGTAATGTTGTGCTAATTCCCCATTCAGAAATAACCCCAAGATGCATATCATTTGCTTTTTCAAGTGCTTAAGGATTCAAAAAATTTGCATAATTAATAGATTCCCATGAAAGTTTCTTATGTAAATGTTATAAACAATTTAACATAAAAACATATGTTGAACAACAATAATATAACAACAAAGAACATCAAAATATAACACACAACAAGCACATGATAAAGGAGTTCACCCCTCATGGGCTATGTCTCCTTAGTACAGCTTCCAATGGCTTGGGCCTCTCTATTATGCTCAAGTTACATAAAAAGTGTGTTTACAATGCTCATATGCCTCTAAAACCTGTCTCAATGAGTTCAGAATACCAAAAGATGCTAGAATTGACTATTTTTGCATCCAATTTGGATAATAATTGAAGGAGTTATGACTTTTCCCAGTTCTCCCACTATTTGTTCCACAAAATGCTCCAAAATTGGCAGAAAACTCCAATTTAGCCCCAAAATCCGCTAACTGGGCAATAATTTCTCCACATAGCGGGCCATACTTTTTCGGTCGTATCGCAAATCGTAATCGGTGGGTTTCGACGGGCGGAATATCTTGTTTACCCAATGAAATGATGCGATTGTGATATCACAGACCAGCCAGAGTATTAAACTGTGACATATAACGTTATCGCATTAAGGGTATTTCGTATTCGGGACTTAACTTGTGTCGGCGTTGATTCCTGTTACTGCTGTGATTGCGATATGTGATTGCATCGTGTCGCAAACGTTGCCAATTCCTATTTCGTTCTCCCCTTCACTATTTGTGATATGCGATTGCGATTAGATCACATCGCACCCTGAACCTGCTGGGGACCAATTTGTAACACCGAAACACTTACCATTGTGATATGCGATTTATGAGGGCTAATGGCGGGTTGCCACTTGGCGCCTCCTTATTTGTTGAAGACTTCACATCATCCCAATCCTACCATGTAGGCAAATCAAACCTGAACATTGACTTGCTCAAACTTCTGCATACAAACTCATATTTGAATGTCATTCACCCAGTTGGATTCAAAATGACGAGCTCTTCAATCTGAAGCTAAGTTTGAGAAGATTATGACACTTTTATTTTTTAGCATAATTCTGAGCACCTGATCACTCCTCCCCACTAGAAGCCTTTTGTACCCCAAAAGGATCACTTTCAGTTATTGAACAGAAGAGGGTATTGTTCCCTCACCTTCCCCACTTCCATCCATTTGGCCTTTGATGGATGTGTACCTTTGAGACCCACCCGAAGATAATCAATATTTCCCCTTTTAGTTGTCCTTGTCCTTCTGTCAAGTATAGTGTTGTTGGTACCATTTCATTGCCATATTTTTCTTCTAAAAACACCATCATTTGTCTATCTTTTTCTTCCATAGACCCCTCATATCCATCGAAATTGATTAATTAATAGCATTATAGTTGTTAGTTTACATTAAAGTTAATTTTTGAATTTTTATGTTAAAAATTAGGAATTTTCAACAAAAAGATTACAGGATGTTATGACTTCCTGTAAATGGTTTATGATCTGACACGTGGCATGACAGGCAAGCCAAAGCAATGGATAGGAATGAGACTTGAAATGTACATGCATGGTGAAAAATCGATTCAACAGCAAATCAAAAGCTCCTGGTTATGCGGTCAATGCTGGTCAAACCCAGCCTTTTTGGTCACAAAGGTAGAAAAAGCCATGGTTTCCCAAACCAGTTTCGTTTTGCTTTTGGAAATCGGTTTAGATTAGAAAGGACAAAAAATTACTCTTTTGTAAAAGCAGAAGCATCTGCTTAATGAATGTACATTCGATTTAGATAGGAGACAAGAGATAAAGGTTGTGTATTGCTTTTGTTTCAACGATTACGATTATTATCTCTATGTATTGCTCCAGAACATATCCCTTGTATGTGATTTCAATCTTCAGAACGTAATTACAGTCACCGTTTTACTCTAACAGTGTTTATGCGTTAATACTCTCATTGCTTGAGGTTACTTCAGTGTGCCATTGAAGCGTGGACGGGCCCTACGTGGATTGGTATATTGTTAATTTCATTTCCATAGCTTTTTTGAATTTGAGTAGTGTGCATAGTGTTTAGTTTTATTTCCATGTTTATGATTTTATCGATTTGATTAGAAATTCTTGCAAATAGTATTTATGGTGATAGCTTGAAGATTTGATTGTTAGAGCATTGAACCATATCTTGTAAAAGATTTGATCCATCGTTAGATTTTAAAGCATCTCCATAGACTCTATTTTCATGCATTTAAAATTCAGTGTGCTTTTGATTTTTCATGAATGCTTAAGTGTTAGCTAGAAAGAGATTTTGTGCATAACATCCTTGTAAGAGGATTGAAAACTCAGTCTAGCAATATGTTGTATCTCTAGGACAGTTAGATAAATTAGGTGATCTGAGTGTTAAGGTGAGAGGAAACATATTTTAACCTCCTGTAAAAGAGTGTTGTAGCCTGTCATAGTAAACACTTAGTTAGGAATTCTTTTATGTCTATAGACTTTAGACACGTGCCTTTAAGTTTACCTACCTTGGTTGATAATAAATCTAGTCTAATCTAGCACCCTAGATTGGACACTACATTTTGGCGCTGTTGTCGAGGAGGCGCAGTTAGAGGATTTCGAAAAA
>APFE030293813.1:0-15234 GCA_000404065.3 Pinus taeda | reverse complement strand
AAATTCCGACATTATATAACTGGTTATGAGGTTTTTGTACATACTAACCATTCTGCCATTAAGCATTTAATGAATAAACCAGTAACTAGTGGCAGAGTTACCAGATGGTTGTTATTATTATAGGAATTTAACATCACAGTGTTAGATAGACCAGGTAAGGAGAATCAGGTGGCAAATTTTCTTTCTAGAATGCAAATCCAGGTGAGGTTGTTCCGGTTGAAGATTCTTTTCCAGATGAAAATTTATTTGCAATTTCAATAGTGAATCCTTGGTACGCTGACTTGGCCAATTATTTTTCCACAGGAAGAACACCTCCATATTTTACTCCAAAGGAAAAAAAGAGGCTAATCAAACAAAGTGCAAGATACTCATGGGCTAAAGGAGATTTATTTTACACTGGTTATGATATGATTATTAGACAATGTGTAAGAAATGATGAAATAATTGATATTTTAAAATCTTGCTATGATGAACCGTGTGGTGGGCATTTTGCAGCTAAAAGAACGGCATTCAAGATTCTTAGTCTTGGATACTACTGGCCATCTATTTTTAAGGATTCCAAGAAGTACGTGAAGAGTTTTGATAGCTGTCAAAGAATGGGTAGGCCAACAGCTACAGATGAGATGCCACTTCAGCCTCAAGTACACCTAGAGCCATTTGAAAAATGGGCTCTAGATTTCATAGGACCCATCAATCCAACTTCCAAAGGTAAAAATTACATCTTAGTATGTACTGATTACGAGACAAAATGGGCTGAAGCCAAAGCACTAGTCCGGGCAACTGAACAAACAGTGGTAAACTTCCTTTTTGAAGAAATTTTTGTAAGGTATGGAGTACCAAGGGAGATAGTGACAGATCAAGGTACTTAGTTTACTTCAAAGCTAGTTAAAAACATACACAGAAAATATCAAATCAAGCACAGAAGAAGTACACCTTACCATCCACAGGCCAATGGCCAGGTGGAATCCACAAATAAAACATTGGAAGGAATTATCACTAAGACTGTAGCAATGAACAGAAAGAATTGGGAAGAGAAGCTCAAAGATGCACTCTGGGCTTATAGAATCACGTGGAAGAATACTACAGGATTTACACCATATCAGTTGGTGTATGGAAAATAGGTAATGCTTCCTATTGAGTTTCAAATACATACTTACAAGATGGTTCCAGATTTAGGAATTGATCCTAATGAAGCACAACAAGAAAGAATTCAGCAGTTGAACCAGCTGGATGAAATGAGGCAGCAAGCAGAGGAGTCAACACTCCTAATGCAGAAACAAAGGAAGCAGTGGCATGATGCACATATAAAAAAGAAATAGTTCAAAGAAGGAGACTGGGCTTTACTCTTTGACTCTAAATTCAGAGATCATAAAGCCAAATTTACCACACATTGGATGGGCCCATACGAAATAGTTCAAGTTTATCAAAATGGGTCAGTCAAGCTTATCACCATTGATGGAGAAGGTCACCCCTTTCTTGTCAATGGCCATAGGTTGAAACTCTATCATAAGCCCATCACCAAAGAGGATTTTCTTCAAACTGTATCTCAGCAAAAGGAGGTTGAGATATTGCAGCCTTCAGCTGTAGTATCTCTACCTTAGTTCATTTCATCTCAATTTAAAAAAAAAAAACAAAACAAAAAACAAAAAACAAAACAAAACAAAAAAACAAACAAACAATTAAAAATTTAAAAAAAAATAATAATGGTTTAGATGTGAAAACCAGACTCTAGCACACTCTAACCCATAATTCTTACTTGAAAACCAATTCTTTGGCTAGTAAGAATTCCTTGTTCTTTTTTTTACTGTTTGGTTCATCGATTCAATAATGACTTGAGGACAAGTCAAAGATTTAGTGGGGGAGAAGCATCAGCATTTTTGTTTTCCTTATCTCATCTCCTCATTGTAAATTCTCAAAGAGTTTGTTTCAGCACTTTAGTATTTCAATAAAGAAGTTGTTTTTGTCTTTGTTCTAATCAGAGGGACCTGTTTAAGCAATATGCGGTGGGACCTGTTCAGAAGACTATGTTACCAGCACCAACATTAGAGGGACCTATTCAACAAACATCAAAGGGACCTGTTAATGACTGCTATCTCAAGCTACTTCAGTAAAGCTTCAACAAAATTTCAACAGAGTTCAAAGGTTGCTTATCACTGAGGCTCCATCAACACCAAAGATCAAGGAAGTTGCACACACATAGTTCTTTTCTAGATTTCAAAGAAGCTGCACAAACATTCTCCAGATCTCAGAGGGACCTGTTATGGACAGCGAAGATTAGTCATATCTGAACAAGAAAGATCAATCCTACCTATGCATGCCAACTCAACTCTTGATCAACCAATAAAGTGTAATGTATTCTTGTAATTTTTATTTTTAACATTTAAATTCTTGGATTATTTTAGTGTTAAATGTGATGAATATGACTGCTTATGATCAATTTCAAAAACACCCCTATACCCATCACCCATCATATTCCTAATTCCTATCATTTCCCAACACTCTAGCCTATCCCCATACTCCTCCTATGATTTTTAAATCTTCTATTACACCACCCTCCAAGCCTTGTTATTAACTCCTCATTCTTGAATCGACCATCAAACCTTACTATCGGTCCAACATTTTCCTAATCGACCAAGTACCAATGAGCAAGGGACAGGTGGTGAACTATTGGAAAGCCAAATGTTACACGATTTCATTCATTGTTTTTGAATTGGCCAAGTTATAACATGATCGTCCGACCCAAGTCGACTCATGCAAACAACTATCCATTATCATACTCCAGTACTCCATACATGCTTACGACATTCTCATGATGGTACTCATACAACCCAGTACAGCTACTCCTCTGTCTTTGTAATATGAGTGCACTTTGTTATTATTATTATAGTGAATTGGGTCAAGTCGGTTGTTAAAGTTCCATTTCATTCTCAGTTGTAAAAAGGGTGTTCCATACTAGTAATTCAAACGCTATGATTTCAAAAAAGGCCGAGAACAGCAAGTGCTACGAAGGGAGCATAGTAATTGGGCTCACGAGTTTCCAACTCCGCCATAATTCAAGGACATTCATCCAGTCACTGCCTAAGCCATTGAAGAAGCTGACCCGGAGAACAGAGGGTGCTACCAGGTCGGTTGAGTGGAGCGAAAAACAAAGGTAACAAATCAAGAGACCCTTGTTGAATTATTAAGCATAAACAAAGAGGGTTAGAACATGAGTTTCTTTGTCAAAATGACTAATAGAGTAGAGCCTAATACATTTGATAGTTCCCAGTATCATGATGAATGTATTACAATTTTAAGGGAAAAGTAGTGGCTACCCTTCTTGGAGAAGTTTAACGGGAGCAATGAAGAAGTAACTAAAAATTTTGCCTTTACATTTAATGGAGAGAACGCATTGATAGGAAACTTCTCTTTTAGGATTTCATAAGACACCATAGCACAATCCTTGGGGATCGGCCCAGAAGGAGAAAAATATTTCAAAACAAAACAATTCAAGCAAAAATCATGGACCTAATTCATGTCTAGGTCGAGGGTTTCATCTGTTAACTGGAAAAAGGGTGTCCCTAGGAGCTGGCTGATGCACCCATGGGATGAAATGGTGTATATTATTCAGAAATTTGTTACATGTGAGGGTCATTACAGCATAGTCTATTTATACCACATTAAAATCTTGTTGCATTTAAAAGGGCAGTGCACCATTAGTTTACCCTATTTCGGCTTGCAGAGCTTGACTAAGATGTCAAAAACTATCCAAAAGCAAAAGGGTAATGAGGACAAAAGCTTGTATCATCTTGGGTTAATTAAAAGTCTCATTGAATTTGAAGTGCAGAAAAGGGGTAAAACATGGAATGAATTTCTGGTTGCCAATCAAATCAAGGATGGAGAGGATGAACAAGAACAATAAGATCACTCAGGATTTATGCTTGACATTGATGAAAAAATCCCTGTGCGCAAGTCAAGCAATGTCCCTCCACCCAGCAGTAGTGTGAGGACGAGAAAGATGAGGCAAGAAGCTGCCCAGAAAATTGAGCAAGAAAAAATTTTCACTACATATACAAGAAGATCCAGGAGAGTAAAAAAGACCCAGCCACAAGAAGATCAACCAGAGTCAAATGCACATGCACCAATGGACATCGAGAGCAGTGCTCATTCATAGCCTGGACCGGAAGCTGAAATGGAAGTTGAGAGCAACAACAGGGAAGGAAAAGAGTCACCACCTGTAATCAAGAAACAAAGGAGGTTAGAAAAACAAATTGAAAAGTTAAAAGAAGAACTGATGGAGGCCAACATGCTGGAGAAAGTCACTAAGAGGGAGAACGAAATGTTGAGAACTCAAATTAAGAAAACCCAGCAGAAAAATGAGAAGCTTAAGGAGCAAATCAAAGAGCTCAAGGCTGAACAAACTGACATTTGCAAGTGGGCAACCAAATGGTATACTCAAAAGAAAGCCCTCAAGGAGAAGTACAAGAATTTGAAACATGAGCTCCACATTCAAAAGGATGTCCAAGCTCAGAAGAACATAGATGCATTGTTAAAACCAGCAGAGGTATAGGCAGGAACAGAGTATAGAGGCAATGCATCAGGATTAGCATGAGAACATGCTAAATCATTGAGCTTGGGGGAGATGTTGGTACCATTTCATTGCCATCTTTTTCTTCTAAAAACACCATCATTTGTCTATCTTTTTCTTCCATAGACCCCTCATATCCATTGAAATTGATTAATTAATACCATTATAGTTGTTAGTTTACATTAAAGTTAATTTGTGAATTTTTATGTTAAAAATTAGGAATTTTCAACAAAAAGATTACAGGATGTCATGAATTCCTGCAAATGGTTTATGATCTGACATGTAGCGTGACAGGCAAGCCAAAGCAATGGATAGGAACGAGATCTGGAATGTACATGCATGGTGAAAAATTGATTCAACAGCAAATCAAAAGCTCCTGGTTATGCGATCAATGCTGGTCAAACCCACCTTTTTGGTCACAAAGGCAGCAAAAAGCCATGGTTTCCCAAACTAGTTTCGTTTTGCTTTTGGAAATCGGTTTAGATTAGAAAGGACCAAAAATCACTATTTTGTAAAAGCAGAAACATCTGCTTAATGAATGTACATTCGATTTAGATAGGAGACAAGAGATAAAGACTGCGTATTGTTTTTGTTTCAACGATTACGATTATTATCTCTGTGTATTGCTCCAGAACAGAACTCTTGTATGTGATTTCAATCTTCAGAATGTAATTACAGTCACCGTTTTACTCTAACAGTGTTTATGCGTTAATACTCTCGTTTCTTGAGGTTACTTCAGTGTGCCATTGAAGCGTGGACGGGCCCTACGTTGATTGGTATACTGTTAATTTCATTTCCATAGCGTTTTTGAATTTGAGTAGTGTGCATAGTGTTTACTGTTATTTCCGTGTTTATGATTTTATCGATTTGATTAGAAATTCTTGCAAATAGTATTTATGGTGATAGATTGAAGATTTGATTGTTAGATCATTGAACCATATCTTGTAAAAGATTTGATCCATCGTTAGATTTTAAAACATCTCCATAGACTCTGTTTTCATGCATTTAAAATCCAGTGTGCTTTTGATTTTTCATGAATGCTTAAGTGTTAGCTAGAAAGAGCTTTTGTGCATAACATCCTTGTAAGAGGGTTGGAAACTCAGTCTAGCAATACGATGTATCTCTAGGACAGTTAGATAAATTAGGTGATCTAAGTGTTAAGGTGAGAGGAAACATATTTTAACCTCCTGTAAAGGAGTGTTGTAGCCTGTCACAGTAAACACTTAGTTAGGAATCCTTTTATGTCTATAAACTTTAGACACATGCCTCTAAGTTTACCTACCTTGGTTGATAATAAATCTAGTCTAATCTAGCACCCTAGATTGGCCACTACAAGTGTCTTACTAAAGCACATCAAAGGTATTCTAGAGAAAAGCCTTCATTAGATGGGATTTGAACATTCTCTCCTCGATCTTCAATCAAAGGAGGTTCATATAATCTCAAATTTTCAACATTAACAATGGAATAGATTTGCATATATGAAGGCAAATCAACCTTGAAAGCATTATTACAAATCTTTTCCAGAATTTTAAATGGACCATAACGAATTGGTTTCAACTTTTTACCTTCACCTTGAAGCCTTTCCTTGCTAATGTATAGCCAAACTTCATCACCTACTTTAAATTGATGATCCACATGATGCTTATCATGCCTTGCTTTATACTTGCCTTGACTCTTTTTTAGTTGTTCTTGAACTGTTTGATGAATCAACTGAATTTTCTCAATGAATTTATTTTCTCTGTCTATGTCTCTATGTCCATCTACAACTACATCTTTCTCAAAGATGAAATCCACAGGCGATTTAGACAAATACCCAAGACATGCCTCAAAAGGCAAAGTTAGAGTAGAAGAGTGTTTTGCTTGCTTGTAAGCATGCTGAACTAGGCAATGAATGACTGTCATGTTAACCACTTTAGTTTGACCATATGTTTGCAGAAGAAAGGTTGTACTTTTCTTCAATTTAGTGTCCATCAAGTTCCATAAACTTGACCAAAAAATCCCAACAAATCGAGAATCGCAATCACTTACAATAGAAGTAGGCAATCCAAAATGAAACCATACATTTTAAAAGAAAAGTTGAGTTATTTATTCAGCTGTAATTTGCTTTTTACAAGGCATTAACATGCACATCTTGTTGAACCTATCCATAACTACATACAAATAATCATGACCTTTCCTTGACAAAGGAAGACCTCCTACAAAATCCATAGAAACACTTTCCCATGGTCTTGAAGGCATTGGAAGTGGTGTGTACAATCATAGTTTCCTATTACTAGGCTTGCTGACTACACGCAATGCACAACCTCTTATAAAATGTGACACAAGTTCAAGCACATGAGGCCAATAAAAATACCTTTGAAGATTTGCCACTGTTTTACTTACTCTGAAATGTCCAACAATAAGAGAAGTTTGCACTTCCCTTGCGACATTTACTCTCTCTCCCTGTGGAACACAAAGTTTTCCCAAATGAAACAACAGATCATCATGTACATGGTAGTCTAACTCCTCAACTTGGTGGCCTTGACACAATTTTAAATATACCTCTTGAAAGTCAGCATCCTGTGCATATTGTTCAACATAACTTTCAGGCAAAACAAAATTATTCTTGAGTGAAATGGCTACATTTACAACTGGTCTAGAAAGTATATCAGCAACTCTATTATAAATGCCTTTCTTGTAACTAATTACCAAGTGGAATTTCTGTAAAAATCCCATCCAACGAAAATACCATGACTGCTGCAATTTGGTTTGAGATTGTAGATATCGCAAAGGCTGATGATTAGTGTGAATAATGGTTTCTTTTCCCATCAAATAATGCTTCCATTTTTTTACACTTTGCACCAATGCATAAAGCTCTTTATCATACGTAGGATAATTTATAACAACACCATTAAAAATTTCAGAATGAAATGAAATGGGCTTACCATGCTGTAAAAGCACTGCATCCTTGGAGTAGTCACTTGCATCTGTTTGTATTTCAAATGGTTATTTCAAATCCGACAGTGCCAAAACTGGGGCTGAATTGATCTTTTGTTTCAAAGCATCAGATTCTTTTTTTTGTTTGCCTCCCCACTAGAAGACAACCTTTACGCTGGTCAATGCATGTAGTGGAGCTGCTATGGAGGAGAAACTGGCAATGAACTTCCTTTAGTACTGCACTACTCCTTAAAAAATCCTTACTTTTCTGACTAATTTGGGTATTGGCCAATTCACAATGATCGAAACTTTAGAGGGGTCAATCTTCATCTCACCTCATCCAACTATATGGCCCAAATACACTAAGGAAGTTTTCCCGAATTCGCATGTAGACATCTTTAGAAATAACTGTTCTTTTCTCGTGATATCCAAAACTTTCCTAACATGATTGACATGCTCTTCTCTTGATTTTTTGAATATCAAAATATCTTCTAAATATAGAATTACAAATTCATCAAAAAATGACCTTAAAATATCATTCATAATTCTCATGAATGTAGTTGGAGCATTGAAAAGACCAAAAAGCATAACTAGCCACTCAAACATCCCTGTTTGATATTAAAGGCAGTCTTCCATATGTCCTCCTCAACTATTCTAACTTGACGGTATCCACTTCTCAAGTCTAATTTAGTGAAATACTTTGCATTTTTCAACTAATCTAGCAAATAATGTATTCTGGACAGTGAGTATCGATTCTTTATTGTGATCTTATTTGGGAGTAGACAACCCTGTTGTAGCTGAATTTGATGTTGAATTCCTCTTTTTGGTGGCAATCCCTTTGGTTCTCGAAACATGTCCCCATATTGATTGACCACATCAATCAATTCAACTTTCAGCTTTACATCATAGCCTACAAAGGATTGTTGTTCCGTGTCATTTTTCTGCTTGATCATGTGGAGCATGAGACTCTTGCTAGAATTAACCAGTCGTTTCATTTCACCTGCGCTTGCCAAAGAAAAATGAAGTTTCCTGCGATAGGCTCTCACAATGTACTCCACTCCATTTTTAAACAAATGGTATTTGTTTTCACATCTGTGGAAAATAGCCTTCCTGTCATACAAATATGAAATTCCCAACAAGATTCCTGAGATATCCAGTGGCACAACGCCTAATTCAACTTCATCAATGAAATTAGCAGTGATTGCAAACCTGAAAATACATTTCCGTGTGACCTGTAAATTAGCATCCTTGGTTATCCATCCCAACGGATACGGCTTGTGATGGGGCATGGTTTCCAGATTCATTTTCTTAACCAAATCCATAGAAATTAAGTTGGCCTGCGATCCACTGTCAAACATCGTATTGATTTTCATATGTTTGGAAATGGATCGAATATGGAATAACTCTATTCGATTTTCCTCATTTGAAATGTTGTGGGTATTATTTGCTACATTGGTACTTGCTAAGATTGCCTCTTTGCTGACCTCTTTGCTTGCTTTTGCCATGACTTTTCCTTTGGTGACTGTGGCTGCGATTTTTGTTTCATCCCCTGAGTCTGAACTCAAGTCTTGTTGTGCAGCGGCATTGGTCTTATGTTTTCCAATGGCACAATGCTTAATTCAACTTCATCAATGAAATTAGCAGTGATTGCAAACCTGAAAAATACATCTCCGTCTGACCTGTAAATTAGCATCCTTGGTTATCCATTCCAATGGATACGGTTTGTGATGAGGCATGGTTTCTAGATTCATTTTCTTAACCAAATCTGCAGAAATTAATTTGGCCTGCGATCCACTATCAAACATCTTATCGGTTTTCATATGTTTGGAAATGGATCGAATATGGAATAACTCTATTCAATTTTCCTCATTTGAAATATTGTGGGTATTATTCGCTATGTTGATACTTGCTATGACTGCCTCTTTGCTGACCTCTTTGCTTACTTTTGCCATGACTTTTCCTTTGGTGACTGTGGCTGCGATTTTTGTTTCATCCCCTGAGTCTGAACCCAAGTCTTGTTGTGCAGCGTCATTGGTCTTATGTTTCCCTTTATTGTTGAATTTCTTTGGTAGTAATTCTGGATGAAGCTTCCAGCAATGCGCTTCATCATATCCTTCCTTGGAACAATTCTTGCACACAGGTCTCTCCCCTTATTTCTTAACATAAGCATTTTTCTTCTGCTTTTCTTCAAACTTTTTCCCCTTTTCAACGCTCTGAAATGGCTTCTTCTTACCTTCTTCCTGTATATTTTTCCCTCTTGCTTCGAGGTGTGTAGCTTGAACACATACCTCATCAAGATTGTGGGACTGAACATAAGAATGGTATGTTGAAGATAGCTATGCAACCCTCCTATGTATTTCAGCAAGGTATCTTGTGATTATAAGTCTACTCATGGCATAAGAGCTCTTTTCCTAAACTCTTGCACATTTTGACCTTTCAACTGTTTGAGATTTTGCCAATTCATAATGGCTTTTTGCATATGAGCTAAAGGGTAGAACTGTCTTTTTATAGCAGCAACGAAATCATACCAAGTAATGGATATCTTACCATGTTTTTTGATCTCGTCTTGAGTCCTTGCTTCCCACAATACAAGTGTTGCACCCTCCATTCTCAATGAAGCCAACTGAATCTTGATATCATGTCTTGAAGGTTCTGAATTCTATAATATGCCTCCAACTTATGAATCTAGCTATCCAACTTCTCTGCATTAACTTCTCCATTGTACATAGGCAATTCGAATTTAACATCAAGCTTCAGAAAAGGTGATTTAGCAGCCCCCTTTTGAAGAATGGTGATGAGTATGAGTAATGGTGGTATTGGTGGAAGAGTTCGAAGATGCTTTCGAAGAAGAAGATGAAGAAGATGGTGGAGATGGTGGAGGCTTGTCTCCATTCCCATTATTTCCTTTTCTCTTATCTTCTTTTCCATTACCTCATCCTAAAGAGCCTTCTCCATTTAGTGGCTTGGAATTTTCTCCTTGTAGTATGTTATTCCTCTCTTCATAGAGGACCTTAACCATATATATCATATCAAATAAAGCCTTTATGAAGGTCTTCTCATCTTTTGTCATGATAGGTTCTCCTTTATGAGACATGGTATTTGAAGACTCAACTACAACTTGAGGCTGTACTGGTGTTGGAATCTCAACTGCCACTTCTGGAACTTGAGGCTAAACTGGTGTAGAAGACTTTGGAAACCTTTCTCTTCTTCCCTTTGACCCAATTTCAGGGTTTTCAACCATCTTTCCTTCACCTCTTTTGAGCTTTAACCTTGTGAGCATGACATAAAATTGCAAACAATTAAATCATTCTTTCACAAAGCAAATCTAGTAAGAAAAACCAGTGCTCTGATACCAACTCTATCTTAGTTGGAGAAGATCAGTAATTCTGTGCTAATTCCCCATTTAGAAATAAACCTAAGGTTCTTATCATTTGTTTTTTCAAGTGCTTAAGGATTCAAAACTTTTGCATAATTAACAGATTCCCATGAGAGTTTCTTATGTAAATGTTATAAATAGTTTAACATAAAAACATATGTTGAACAACAACAATATAATAACAAAGAATGTCAAAATATAAGACACAATAATCACATGATAAAGGAGTTCACCCCTCATGGGCTATGTCTCCTTGGTCTAGCTTCCAATGGCTTGGTCCTCTCTATTATGCTAAAATTACATCAAAAGTTTGTTTACAATGCTCATATGCCTCTAAAACCTGTCTCAATGAATTCAAAAAAAAAAAACTGTTAGCATTGACTACTTTTGCATCCAATTTGGATAAGAACTGAAGGATTTATGACTTCTCCAAGTTCTCCCACTATTTGTTCCACAAAATGCTCTAAAACTGGCAGAAAACTCCAATTTAGCCCCAAAATCTGCTAACCGGGCAATAATTTCTCCACACCATGGGCTATATTTTGTTAGTCATATCGCAAATTGCAATCGACAAGTGGAATGTCTTATTTACCTAGTGAAATGCACTGATTGTGATATCGTGGACCTGCTGGAGTATTAAACTATGACGTATAACGTTATCACATCCGGGATCTTTCATATTTGGGACTTAACTTGCGTTGGGGTCGATTCCTGTTACTGTGCGATTGTGATTGCGATATGCGATCACATAGCATCACATTGTTAACGTTGTCGGGACCAGGTCGATTCCTGTTACTGTGCGATTATGATATGCAATCGCATCGCATTGTTGACCTTGATGGGACTGGGGTCGATACCTATTCGTCGTGATTGGGATATGCGATTGCATTGCATCACAAACCTTGTTGATACATGTTCTATTGTCACCTTCACTATCTACGATATGTGATTGTGATTAGATTGCATCGCAACCTGAACCTGCCGGGGGCCGATTTGTAACACCGAAACACTTGCCACTACGATATGCGATTTGCGAGGGCTAATGGCAGGGTGCCACTTGGCTCCTCCTTATTTGCTGAAGACTTTCCACATCATCCCAATCCTACCATGTAGGCAAGTCAAAGTTGAACTTTGACCTGCTTTAACTTCTGCATACGAACTCGAATTTGAGTGTCGTTCACACCATTGGATTCAGAATGACAAGCTCTTCAATCTGAAGCTGAGTTTGAGAAGATTCTAACACTTTGCTTTTTGAGCAAAATTCTGAGCACCTGATCCAGTAGGCCCTAAACTGAGACCAATATCTCAAGCTTTACGGCAATCCAAACAAGGATCACTATGCCATAAACCGAGACTCTGCCCTCAGGATTTACCTTGTATCCCGCCAAAACTAGTCAAGGGATTCCTAGGACTTTAGGAATTAAAATTGAGACCACCTTCACTTCGAATTCTAAAATCCATCAAGCAAACCAAAGCTCAAATACTGAAATAAATATCCCAACACCATGGCATCCAGAAAAAAGGAAAGTCTAGGCTAAAAACCATTATCATAACCTGAAAAAACCATTGTCATAACCCAAAAAAACCATGCCACTAACAACAAGAGAACCATAAACTAACATGCAAAGCCATGCATGTCCAAACTAGCTAGGAAATCACACATGCAAAAGGTTACCTGCAAGTATTCATTTTGAAGTTGCTTGATCATGCTTTTCCTTCCATGATCCTTGCTTTCCTTCCTTTCTCCAAAGCTAGAGTGCTCTAAGAAAAATCTAATTAACCAAGAGTGAGACAGAGAGAGAGAATAATGAGACAACTCCAAACATTAACTTACAAAAGGATACCAACTAATCCTCATAAACCTTTTTATGAATGAGACCTCTAATTTCTTCATTTTCCATTATTTTCCTTCAATTTCCTCCTCACATTTAACCTGTGACCTTTCACCTTACTTTTCTCCCAATTTCCTTTACTTTCATAAATAAATGTGCGAAAATACCTTTGCCTTAGCTTTTGCCAATTTTCCTTAGCCAAAACAGACATCCAGTGATGCCCACTAGGATATCTTTGCCCAACATTCAACTTGGAATAAGTGTCCCTTAATCGTGGTCTTATTTTTCCTTTATTAACTTTTATTACATGAAATTTTCACTAGGGCCATTACAGAACCCCCCCCTGGGGAAATACTATCCTCGATGTTAAACCACACCAAGACCTCAACAAAACCACTGAAAAGAAAACATACTGCCCATGGAACTTTATAACTTAGCTTGTTACAGTATTTACAATGAAAGACTTGCTCATGTAAAACAACATGACAACATGACAAGATAATAACCATAATAACATGACACCCATAGCGCTTATTGAAGATTTATAACTTAGCTCATGCCGATATTTACATCCATATACATATACATACATATACCAAAACAACATCAAAACATGTGCCAAACATATACCAACATCAAACCAAAATTGCTTTGCCTCAACTGGCAAACAATGAAGAATACGTGGCTCGCATTTGATCTTCCATCTCCCATGTAGCTTCATGAGGCCCAAAGTGCTTCAACTACACTTTAACTTGCATTATGGCTTTGTTCCTAAGTATGAGATGCTTCTGCTGCGATATGCACTAAAGCTCCAGCTAGAACTCTCCTTCTTTCTCCACTTGTAATACAGACCAATCAATAACATGATCAACATCCTTTATATACTTATTAAGCAATGAAATATGGAAAACACCATGGACTTTAATTGTTGGATGCAGTGCAAATCGATATGCCACTGGTCTAATCCTCTCAAGGATCTCGAAAGGACTGCAATACCGTGGCGCCAGCTTGGCACATGATCTAATCCTCAAAAAGAGTTTATTGGGCTTGATGCAAAAATACACATGCTCCCCAACCTGAAACTCATTGAATACCTTGTGCTGGTCCGCATAACTCTTATGTCTATCATGTGAAGCCTTTATATTCTTATTTATAACCTGCATTTCCATGTCCACCAACGTATCCGGTCCAATAAGTACCCTCTTCACTGGATCACTCAAGCTAATGTGAGTGTTACAACTCTGTCTATACAATGCTTCAAAAGGACTCACCCTCAATGAATCCTTATAATCATTTTTGTATGCGAACTCAACCAATGGATGATACTCCTCCCATTTCCTTTGCTGGTGCATCACATACATCCTCAACATATCATCCAAGATCATGTTGAACCTCTCTGTCCGCATATGATAAGTTGTATTGAAGGCCAACTTTGTGCCCAAGCCTACAAATAGCTCCTTCTAGAACTTGGAAGTGAATTTTGCATCCTTGTCCGACATAATCTTCTTCGGAACACCATGCAGTCTCACTATCTCCCTGATGAACATATGTGCTACCTCACTAGTTGAATATGTAGTCTTTACTGGAATGAAATGAGCTACCTTTCTCAACCTGTTAACCACGACCATAATAAAGGCATGCTTCCTCACTTTCCTCAGAAGACCTATGATGAAATCCATGGAAATGACCTCCCATTTCCATTTCGGAATCACTACAGGCTGTAGTAAACCACCTGGATGCTTACATTCTGTCTTTAACTATTGACAATCTAAACATGTAGCCACAAACTCTACCACTTCCTTCTTCAGATTCATTCAATATTAGAACTTCTTTATCGGCGTCAACGTCTTATGATATCCTAGATGGTCCGAGTATGGCTTGGCGTGAAACTCCCTCAAGATAAGCTTCTTGAGCTCACTGCAATTCGACACATAGATCCTATCCCTAAATCTCACCAAACCATCTATCGCAAGATGATAATCTGCATCCTGATCACCTATCCATGTATCTAAACCTGTGCCTGTACCTGTACCTATACTTTGTTGTAACCTATGGATGATCTCCACGTATCTATCATCCCGCTGTCCTGCTTGCAAGATCCTGTCCTATAACTCTGTCCCATAAGAGCTCATAGTTGCTATATGATTTAAATGTACCTTCCTACTAAGAGCATCTGCAACCCGGTTTTCCTTCCCTTTGATGTAGCTGGTCTCAAAGTTGAACTCACTGAGGGTACCTAACCATCTAGCTTGCCTGGCATTTAGATTCAGCTGGTCAAATAAATACCTCAACTCACTGTGAACGCTCATCATTATAAACCTCCTACCCAGAAGATAGTGTCTTCACATATTCAATCCATGTATAATCGTTGCTAGCGCAAGATCATGTGTCAGATAGTTTTGCTCATGCTCATTTAGTTTTTGTGATTCATATCAAACTACCTATCCTTCTTGCATGAGAACTCCACCAAGTCCTCTCTTGCAAGCATCTGTACACACTACAAACTCCTTGTCTGGATATGCAATATTTAGCACTAGTGCATG
>APFE030293812.1:4301-36568 GCA_000404065.3 Pinus taeda | reverse complement strand
TGAATGAATACCATGGGTGGATTTTAAAATACCATGGGCGGATGCCATTTACAATACCATGGGTAAATTCCATGGGTCAATGAATAATATGGGTGGATGAGTACCATGGGTTGATGCCATTTTCCATTCGGATCAATAATTCTATACAGGATACTGGAGGTAGCCCCACCTACCGCCACCTCTTTGATTGCTGCTAAGAAAGGTAGCAAACTCATCTCCCAGACTAGGAAATTCATTTTTTGTCTGGTTCACTCCCAAAGTAAGGAAAAGATCATCACCACATCCATGACCCCCGAAAATGGTTCCTTCACACAACAACAGCAGCAAAGGGATATGGTCATGACAAAACACAGGAACAACTTCTCCTCACCCACAGGGGTACCACACAAGTTTCAGGTGGGCAACAAAGTCTAGTTGCATCTGCAAAAGGAACACCTTACCAGAACCTATCAGGAACTCAGACCACTCCAATATGGTCCTTACACCATTACCAAGGCTGTGGGAGACAATGTATTTGAGCTCAACATTCCCCCATTCCTTAACCTACACCCAGTGTTCAATGTGGACCGCCTTCAGCCATACTTTCCACCATTACTAGACACATCCAACATTGCAGAACAACGCACACCCACAGAGTTAAATCCAGATTGCATGGAACAAGTTGCAACTGATCGGATCATGGACACACAGATCAAGCACACTCACCAACAGAATATCCAACTGTATCAAGTTGTCAAAGTAGGCCAATTCCTTCACTAGGGCAAGTGGCTCACCAAGGACCAAGTTCAGCAGAAGTTTCCTCATCTCATGGAGGAACTCAACGCAATGGGGACCATTGCTTCCTGAACGGGGAGGAATGATCCAAGTGGATATTGGTGGCCACCCACCAA
This sequence comes from Pinus taeda, assembly GCA_000404065.3. Classification (NCBI taxonomy): domain Eukaryota; kingdom Viridiplantae; phylum Streptophyta; class Pinopsida; order Pinales; family Pinaceae; genus Pinus; species Pinus taeda. The sequence continues at coordinate 35,678 of APFE030293812.1, read as the reverse complement.
GTCCACTTGGACCCCAACCATTGTTTCATTCAGCTTTTCAGTTTCCTTAATTGTAGCACAATTTATTATTTTTAGCAGTTTTTCGGGTCCTGAACTTCCGGAGCCATTTTGAGGCCTTGAACGATGTATTTTGGGAAAACTGGAAGCAACATGGGTCCATGGACCATGTTACTCTTCCCAAAGTTGTAGTTCTTGGATATATATTTCTAACGAGATATTGTACGCGCCAAATGGAGATCGTATGCCAAAGTTACAACCCCGGGAAGTTGATGTACCAATTTACCCAAATGGGGCCCACATTGTGGCATTTCATCTTCTAGGGTTAAGTTTTTGGATGTTTATGGTTTTCCCATGTTTCTCAACAATAAATATGCCTTCGAGCCTCATTGTAACACAGTTCAGAGGCATGTAGCCGCCACATCTCTTCTCAGAGATAAGCTACCATCGCCCTAGCTAGTTTATTTCCATTTCTATTTGTAAGCATATTTCAGTATTTTACATTAATGAAATGAAGTATTATTTCCACTGCATCTTTGTGTTCATGGTTATCTCTGTAATTTGTTGCATTCCTGTTTAAATCTGGATCAAGTTAGGAACATATTTGGTGAAATTTTATACCATTAATCTTGGCATTTCTTGTGCTACGCCTCTAAGCTTACATAGCCTCGGGTTGACAATTAAGTGTTGAAGGAGATTGTTGAACTACAACTCCCGCACCCAACATGTATACTTTTGTTTATTTTTAAACCTTATCTCTTTTGTTTGTTACTAAATAACTGAAAGTTTGATTGAAATTAGTGCATAGGTGTGTTTGGTTTGAATAAGATTGGTTACATTATATATGAATAATGAGTTTGTTTGTAATAAATGGTTCAGGCTATTGATCCAAATTCTAAGTGTATTGGTTACATGATCATATATATATTGTGCACCTTGGTTATATACTGACAACATGATATTTGTAAATTCTCCTACACACGGCCAGTTTGGTCGAAGTCCACAGGTCATGGATACAGATAAGTGCTAGATGTATGTATTCATAGGTATGATCATATGCCAAGAAGATGTGATCATAACGTCAATTATGTGGTATTTGGGCACAAGTTGAAATTCCAAAGTAAGCAGTTACAGTTTTATAGGGACATTGTTGTTAGATCTACGACTATTCTGAGGTAACAATCTAGCTATCAAACCTCGTGAAGAACCTTTCCACAAGCTTAAACCTATTTCAAGGAGGTTTTTATTCCATGATGAATAGAGTTCCTTGGGATCCCAACAGATAGCAATCATTATGGCCTGTTACAACCATAGTCATGAATTCAACTACAATAAAGATGTTAATTCTTGACCACTCATAGGCTCATGGGGGAATCAGTTGTTTCATGCACCAAGTTAAATTTTTGTGAGCCATCGAACAATCTACAGTTCATATCCCTTGTATTTGATCAGTTAGCATGGATAGGATTGGGCCTCTTTGTGTGTTTTAAAAACTTTATATAAGACATAACTTCTCATAGCGCAACAGTCATTATCATTTTCATTTATCTATGAGTTATAATATCAAGCTTCTTGTTTGTGTGATCAGCAGAGGTTTAATTCTATATTTTCACTTTGTGCTCTAGTATGCACTGAAATCTTGTTTATTTTCATTGTTCTATTTTGAATAGTTAGAAGAACACATGCATGGATTGATACTTGAGTTGGGCCCACTCAAGGCATGGTCACGTACCATATTTGTTTTGTTTTATTTTCATGGTTTTGTTCTTTTATAGCTTGAACGAAAGTTGAATAAGTTTGTTTTTTGTCCTTTACAAACATAATTGTGGTTGTCATCTTTCGACTTGTTTACACTGTGTTTTTTGAATGTTTGTGTGTGTGTGTGTGTGTGTGTGTGTGTGTGTGTGTGTGTGTGTGTGTGTGTATGCATTTTGCATGTTTCAAATTAATTTGATATTTTGTTATTGAAGGTTATGCAAAGATCTTAATGGTTTTCTATTGGTTTTTTTAATGGGATTGGTAATTAGTTTCATTTTAGAAGGGTTATAAAACAATTAAGTTCTATGGAATAAAAAATACTACTTCAATAACTTTGAATCTATATTTAGCTTACTTATTGGAGACCTTAGGTAACTAAAGGGTCATTTTGGCTCAATTGAGTTAAGAGGTAGGATCCCTTTTGATGAAATTGACATTCCCATGCACTTAGCTTAGGTCATCTTAATAAGCGAGAAATATTTCCATCCATGAATACCACACTAAGGGGCTCACAAGTTTACTAGCCCTGTTGACAATTAAATTGACAGTCTATGATTAACAATATTTGATACTAATAAAAACACTCACCATGTAGCATGAAAGAAAACCATCAAAAGTGGAACCATATTGACACCCTCATTACTAAGAAAGTTGGCAAGAAAGGCATGAAGATTAATATCAATGTTAACAAGGAAGAAGATGGAATAATCAATAATATTCATGTAACAAAGCATAAAAATATCCCATTATTCAATTGGGTATTACTAGAAACCCACAACTACGACAAATAAGAGAATCTACTAGAACAATGCATGGAATCAAAGGAAATAATATTATGCAACAACTAGTTATCAAGGATTAATAAGACTGAAAATAATTGAATCTAGATGAATGGATCATAATTAATGGTAGTAGGAGCCTACATGCGCAATGAGAGATAATATGTATCTATGGATATGAATAAAATCATTATTAGATATATGGAAACATGATTTGGATAAATTAATGTATCTATGTTATTTGGAGGAATTTTTCTAATTTTATGAGTTATTGTGTAACTAATATCTATTATCTCTTTGAACAGTGAGCTCCACATTCATATTTGTTAAACATTATACGTCCTCTAATTTATTAAGTTATTTTGAGTAACTGATACATAAAACTTTTCAATTAATATGCTTTTCTATCATGATCCCATAGAATGTAGAATGAAGAAGGTGTGCCAAAACATAAAAAACAAGATAAATTTGGGAAATGGATAATGATCTCATTTCCTATATTGGTCTATACATATTCTTCGCTTCATTATATGGATGCTACTCAACTTGGGGTTCATATTATATTTTTTAAGGTGTCCAATATTCCCTTCTTGGTTGCAACAACTTTGCATAGCGTCATTTCTAAGAGAGCGGTTTCCTAAAAAAAAATCCTATTTAATCTAAGTAATCCATAATCAAAGAAATAGTAAAATAAACATCAAAATCACAACATACATGTTCCCTTATGCCTCGTTAACAATGAACTCCCTATCTGAACAAGTAATCCAAAATAGAGATGTCAATAAAGGGGAAATCATAATCACATACAAAAATTAAATTTTCCACCCAACAAATGCAAAACCTATAGTCAAGTTATACCCTTTGAGTTAGGCTAATAAGCTCAATGATAATAAGGATCACGCTCTCTAAACACTCAACATAATTCAAGATTCACTCTTATTAGCAATCATAGTCATGGATCACGAAATCAACTAAAATAATAGTATGTGTGGTGGAGAGGCATTTGGACTTACAAAACTTCCATAGGTAATGGGGTTATGGAATACAAACACACCCATTCTAATGCCTAATACCATAGAATATTATACGTCTCTATGATTCTTTTACAGAGACTATTATTCCACCCTAGCACCTAATGCCTTCAATTGTAGACAAAATCCACTCTAGCTCTTAAAACCTCTAGTGGTGAACTCCTAAGGCTGCAAAACAATTTCCATGCATAATAATGGGAATCAGTACCCCCCACATCCACACGCAAAAATTATAGAACACTTCTATCCTCATATACCTACTTAAACTAGATGTTGAACATGTAATAGCCTTCACAAGTGAAATCATTTTTTTCCTTAAGGTAACAAGTAGAAAAATACTAATCCCCTCACATGAGACAAGAGTATCTTTTTCCAATTTCTCAAAAGTCAACAGCTCATTCTTGGCTTTCCCATACTCACTTTCTAAATACACCTAGGGATAAATTAGGCTTAGGAGAGAAAATACAAGTGTTATAAAAAGGGTATGTAGTGAAATAACACATCTCTCTTAGACCATTTAACCCCAAACCAACTTAGGAAGTATTTATCAACATATATGTGTCATATTTCTCTTCCCAATGGTGAGGTACTTGATCTAATTTTGTTATCATCATTAAGAAATGATCTATTCTCCTTGCTTATAGTTTCCTCCACATAATTAACAGTTTTTCGGGTTGATCCTAACATCCAACCTAAGTCAGTGTGGATCTTGAGAAAAATCAACCTACATAAAATTAGTTACTTCAACATCTTAAAACTTCACCTAGCCATGGAAAAAAGCATGAATCATCATCATATTCTATTTTTTAATAATAATAACCATTTATGAAAAGCATGGATTCCAACAATTGTTTATCAAAATAATAATATCACATATCATCACATTTTAACTAAATAAAAGAATAAATTATCACCATAACTCTAGCAAAAGGTGACATCCACAATCCTAACATAAGCATGAAGTAGCAACAATATCAATCATCGCAGGGAAAACAAGCAAGATGCACAATAGTGGGGTGTTACATTGGTCTTCTCAAGAGAATATGTGCAAGTAGCAGACACAAGTTTTTCTTCTTTCTTGTCCATCCATCCCCAATGCTCTAGTCTTCTTTGTCGAAAAACATGCTTGATTCATACACTTGCCAAATTTCTAACCCAAATGTGTTAACATTGTCAATTCACATAAACACCCTACTCTATTCATTAGGTTGGGTAGGAAGTTTTTTTTGTTAGGTAGTGACAAAGTTTTTTTTGTTAGGTAGTGCATAACGTATATTTTCTTAAACAAATTCTAACATATAGAATATTTTCTTAAATAAATTCAGCATATAAAATTTTTATTTTTATGTCAAATATGTGCTTTTTAGTTAGCTTGAGAATTGTTCCAAGGGCTTGCAGATGAAGAAAGAAAATTTGGGGGAGAGATTTGAAACTTGAAATAACTTTGTAAGATGAATAATTTCTCATTTAAAGCCACCTATTTGATAAGAGGCATGATAGAGGACCCTAGGTGATAATAAGATTGTGAACAAAAAGATAATGGTCCAACCTTTGAGAGAACTAGTCTAAGAAACTTGAGTGAAATTGGAATTCCCATTTGCCTCATTGTGAGGAAATGGTTATCCAGTGGAGAAAAAATGTTGTAGCTCAAATATATAACCTTAATTTCATGAATAAATTCCAACAATTTTTTTCCTACTAATATGTTCCTATTGAAGCCTAAATAGCCCTTAAAGCTTGCACTTTTTACCAAAACTTGAGTCCAACCTCCTTTTACAAATTCCATCTATGCCTAAGTCTTCCATTCTTAACTTTTTTTCTCACATGTAAAAGCATTGAAGTGAGAATACTGTACTATGTTCATCACGTCGAGGACAAAGTCATTATATCATTCCTTCACTCCATGTACCTTCAACTTTTTCCTAATCCACCCCTTCAATTTTGGCATACTTTCACACTCCCTTTTTCCTTGGGTTAAGAGGTGAAGGTTGAAGGGTGGATGTTATTGACATACTATCTCCTTCACTTGCCTCCACCCTCACTCTATATTCATATTTATCTCCACATTTACTCCTTCACATTCCTCTGCACCACGCACAAGCATGTAAGAAAGTGGCAAAATTAATATATGATCACCACTTACCATGATCAATTTTCAATAGGCAGTCATCAATGAAAAGGTGGTAGGAAAAGAGGATTGAGCTCTAATAGATGAATTTTTCGTAGAAGGATATATCACTAACTTAGGGAAATCAAGTAGAGCAAGGGACAAGTGAGAGGTTACCATGTGGTGTCCAAGTGTTGATTTGGTATGCTAACTTAAAATTTTCCCAAGTGAATTGAAATTTACCCCTAAAAAAATATTATTTTGGCATACACACTTTTCATTTTTTAGGTTGTTTTTTCATATTTTATTGGTGTTTTTGAGCTAGAGTTATCGTTTAGAGTCAATAGTTATCATTTGATCAACAACTTTGTTAGATATCGCTAGTTACTTGACTGCAAAAAAATTTCCACAACATTTGTCGCCTAGAGAGTGACAAAAGGTCATAAGAAACAATGTTATGTACTCTTCGATGTAAGGGTACCTATTTAGAAGCAGACCTGATCATGTGATTTAGCAATATGTTTGAGAAAATGAAATTTATGACTTCTTGAAGGCATGTCATTATGAACCATTTGGTGACCATTTTTTAGACAAAAGAATTGCAAATAAAGTTCCACAACAATGGTATTATTGTTGAATTAAGGCTTCTGTGATCCATATCAAGTTTTTTTAGAAGAGTTTTTCAGCGAAATCACATCACAAATGAATTGTGATGTGATTTTCATCGAAAAACTCTTCTAAAAAATGGTATTATTAGTTGACAATTTTCCACGATGCTGAGAAGTATGTTCGAAGTTACAACAAGTGCCATAGAATGGGGAAGCCAACACAGATGGATGAAATACCACTACAACCTAAAGTCTTGATTGAACCCTTTGAAAACGGGGCTCTTGATTTTGTAAGGCCTATCAACCCTCCATCAAGACAAAAAGAGTACATCCTAGTATGTATTGATTATGTAACTAAGTGGGTTAAGGCCAAGGCCCTACCAAAAGTGACAGAACAAGCAGTGGTTGAATTTTTATATGAAGAAATTTTTGTCTAATTCGTTGTACCTTGAGAAATTGTTACTGATTAAGGAACCCAATTAACCTCCAAACCGGTCTAGTCCATTACTAAGAAATTCAAGATAAAAAACCGAATTTCCACTCCATACCATCCATAGGAAAATTGAAACGTGGAAGTTACTAACAAAGTTTTGGAAGCCATCTCAAAGAAAATAATCCAGCATCATCATAAAGATAGGGCTAAGAAGCTTCTAGAAGCCTTATGGGCCTACAAAGTCAATTGCAAGAACCTTACCAATTTTACACCATATGAGCTAGTATATAGTAAGAAAGTCATCCTTCCCATTAAATTTTAAGCGAAATTTTAAGGATTGCATTGCAAGTAAGGATGGACCTCTCTGAGGCTGAAAAGCATATATTGGACCAATTGAATGAGCTTAATGAAATGTGCCAAGATGTCATCCAGCAAATGACTATCATTCAGCAATAGCAGGAAGAATAGCACAACAAGTTCATAAAAAAGAAATAGTTTAAAGAAGGTGTTTCGACCCTTCTATTTGGTTCAAGGCATAAGGATTTTAAAGGAGAATTCCATATATGATGGTTGGGAACTTATGAGATAGAGACAATGTTCGATAATGGATCATTGGGACCTTTTACAATCGATGATCATGAACTCCATTGATGGCTAATGGACATCAATTAAGACTCTATCGGAAGCCTGAGTCTAAGGAAGAATTTGTTTAAGAATTGAAGAAGCAATATGATTTAGAAGTCGTAGAAAGTTTAGCTAGTCCACCCTCTTCTATGGCTTTGTAACTTCAATCCTAGCATGAGATTAGAAAAGAAAAAAAAGGTTGGCAGTGAAAACTATTGAAAAGTGTGCAACAAGAAATGCTAAATTTAGAATGTGCTAAAAATAGCATTTATGGGTCCCTTCCTATTTATAGTAGTCCCTAGTCTATCTATAGGAAGTAAAATTAATTTTTGTCTTAACATCAGTTTAAAATATTAATTAATTAATCTCCATGAGTTAATTAATTATGGAAAATTAAACTTAAAGTCTTTGTGAGATCATGCAATTATTTTCTCCCTTGATTTAGGAATTTATCCCTTGATTAAAGGAGATAAGGTCCAGTTCTATAATGAGAGAATCAGTTGACTTAGTTTAACTTAGTCAAGTCCAGTAATTTTACCAAGTTGTTAAAATAATAAAATATAGTTTTTTAATGCTTGCATGCATGTGACAACTATTATTTTAGATAACTGAGGATTCACTCATGGATAACTGTTGCATGTCAGTTCTGTCAGAGACCCAGTTGAGAATCAAATGTGGAACAATGACTAATAGATGCTTAACTATTTCTAGTCAGTAGTTTTTGCATGGTTGAGGAACTAGTGTTCTCAAGGAATACGTAGTTGGACCATTGGTTGTTTTTGGTATGTTGGAATTAATAGCATATGCTTTTGCTATTAATTTCCTAAGAAAACTATGTAAGGACCATAGGGAAAGCCTATATAAATAGGGCTTGGGTGGTTTCATGAGACATATCTTCATATCTTCATAGTTCATTGAGAACTGAATAGCTTGAGAGCTAATTCTTCTTGTATTGTGAAGAGGATTTCCACTTGATTGATAATACATGGTTTGGGTTTTATGTTGGTGCTCTCCCTTGGATATATCTTTTGTTATGTGTGATTAATTCTCTTGATCAGTTATGCGTGTTTCTACTTGATGTTGCTCATGATTTCGATATGCTTCCTCTTCATGTTTTGTAGAAGTAGAACAAGTATTATGCTTTAGGGCATTGCATATATCGGTTTGTTCTACAGGTGAAATTTCTACATGGTATCAGAGCACGGGTGATCAAGCAAGAATAGTATACTAGCAGGAAAAATTCGAAGTTTATTATTCGGGATATAGATCTCAAGTTCTTATCACATCTATTTCATCAATGGTGTTCTATGGTTTGAGGCTTGAGTATGCCTTTGGTGGTAGCTCAAACTATATAGCTTGGAAGGATAGCATGGAGGTAGTTTTGGAAGATAATGGTCTTAAGGATTTCATTGATCAAGAAATCCCTAAGCCTACTGACAAGACTGAGCAGGTGGAATGGAGGAAGTGTGTGGCTAGAGCTAAGAGAATTCTCTTGGAGGGAGTGCGAGATCACATTTTCTCAAGCCTCCATGGGAAGGAGACCCCGCATGCAATGTGGAAAACATTGAAAGATTTATATCAGAATAGCAGTGATCAGATGAAGTTGGCACTGAAGGACAAACTTCGAAAGATCAAGTGTGAAAGGGATGAGACAATCTTTATGTATCTGACCAAGCTCATCACATGCAGGGATGAGCTTGCAAGTGTAGGGGTTGTGACATCAGATGAGGATATGGTGAGTCTATCACTCCTTGGCCTTCCTAAGAGCTGGCATAGCTACCAGGACTCAGTGAATGGAAGGGAGAAACTGCTAGATTGGGAACGACTATGGTCAGATTTGATGCAAGAGGAGATCAGACGGAGCACAGAAGACAGTTCTTCATCTATGCATGATGAGAAGAATTGTGCCTTAGCGAGTAAGGTGAAGAAGGGGAAGGAGAAGGTTTCTCTTTCCGAATCCAATTCTTCCAATGATGGGAATAAGGTTGAAAAATCGAAAGTTTGATGCTTTTGTTGTCATGAGGTGGGCCATTATGCTGCAAATTGTCCACGGAGGAAATCCAAGAAGGGATCCGGGGAAGGATCTGAAGGTGAGGCACATGCTTCATACTTTGAGTTAGATTTCACACTCTTCACATGCATGGTTTCATCCATGGTGGGAAGTGGTTGGTTTCTTGACAATGGAGCTTCTTTCCACATGATCGGTGACAAGAGTTTGTTCAGTACTTTGGAGGAGAAATATCTCCAGATACTCATAGCAATGGGTAATGATGAGAAGTATAGTGTCTCAAGTGTAGGCATGGTTATTTTTCAGAGGGAGCATGGAGCTCTCCTTACCTTGACCGATGTCAACTATGTACCAAGGCTGAAGAGAAAATTGGTGTCGATCGCGATGCTGGTAGATGGAGGCTATGATGTAGTCTTCAATAAGGGAAAGGTTTTCCTTAGACACATCATCACTAGACAGATGAAGCAGATTGGTTCATGGGTCAAGAACCTATATGCTCTTGAGGTTCAAGATGCATGCAAAGCCTTAAGGAGCAAGGCAACTGATGGAGACATGGTGGTTGAGAGGGAGTGTATATTACCTCTCTACATGCAGAGCCAGAAGAAGTCTCAGACAATTATGGAGGAGCCACAATTGGTGCAGCAACTTCAGGAGGTTTTGGAGCAGCCACAATAGGGGAAGATGAGAGGAGATCAAGTAGAGACATCTACTCATGCAGAGACCTCCAGCAGGGGGAAACTTCGAGCCAGGTGGGCTGAGGGATCACATGCAGCTATACCTCCAGGTAGGAGGTGGGGCGATGTAGAGTGATTGTCCCAAGGAGGAGGGGCAGGATCCTTAAGGTGCCCAACCTCTTGGATGAGACCTTGCTACAAGAGCCCCAATGTGGAGTAGTAGGAACTGACTGATTGGGTAGAGACAAATACAGATGGAGTGGCAGAGAGAGCGACAGTGCAAGGAATCCCAAGACAGTGCATATCTAGCAGGCTGCAGCAACGCAAGAGGCACAAGTGTTTTGCACAGTGCTAGGTGGCATAGAGAGGTGTGAAATGGTGTGAGATGCATGGAGATGTTGCAGTAGCGCAGATGTCAAAGAGGGAGCACTTGTCAGTAGCAGGTAGAGCTTCAGCATTAGAGTATGTTCCTAGCCCAACAAAGTGGTCAATTGGGAGTGTTTTTGTTCCAAGTGTTGTTGGAGCAAGTGGACTAAGTAGATGTGTTGCATGCAAAACATTCCAAAGTTGCGGGATCGGGTTCGAGAGAAAGCCTTTCTTGTTGAGAGGTAGTGTTGAAAAGTGTGCAACAAGAAATGCTAAATTTAGAATGTGCTAAAAGTAGACCTGCTCAAAATAGCATGACTAAAAATAGCATTTCTGGGTCCCTTCCTATTTATAGCAGTCCTTAGTCTATCTATAGGAAGTAAAATTAATTTTGTTCTTAACAACAGTTTAAAATATTAATTAATTAATCTCCATGAGTTAATTAATTATGGAAAATTAAACTTGAAGTCTTTGTAAGATCATGTAATTATTTTCTCCCTTGATTTAGGAATTTATCCCTTGATTAAAGGAGATAAGGTCCAGTTCTATAATGAGAGAATCAGTTGACTTAGTTTAACTTAGTCAAGTCCAGTTAGATTATTTTAACAAGTTGTTAAATAATAAAATATAGTTTGTTAATGCTTTCATGCATGTGACAACTATTATTTTAGATAACTGAGGATTAACTCATGGATAACTGTTGCATGTCAATTTTGTCAGAGACCCAGTTGAGATCAGATGTGGGACATTGTACTATTAGATGCTTAACTATTTCTAGTAAGTAGTTTTTGCATGGTTGAGGAACTAGTGTTCTCAAGGAATACGTAGTTGGACCATTGGTTGTTTTTGGTATGTTTGGAATAATAGCATATGCTTTTCTATTATTTCCTAAGCAAACTACATAAGGACTATAGGAAAGCCTATATATAGGGCTGGGGGTTCTGAGACATATCTTCATATCTTCATAGTTCATTGAGAACTGAATAGCTTGAGAGCTAATTCTTCTTGTATTGTGAAGAGGATTTTCACTTGATTGATAATACATGGTTGGGGTTTTATGTTGGTGTTTTCCCCTAGATATATCTTGTGTTATGTGTGATTAATTCTCTTGATCAACTATGCATTTTTCTACTTGATGTTTCTCATGATTTCGATTATGCTTCCGCTTAATGTTTTGTAGAAGTAGAACAAGGATTATGCTTTAGGACATTGTATATATCGGTTTGTTCTACAGGTGAAATTTCTACAAAAACTTGTTCTCATACACCTCTAGCACCTAGTCGCATTGGAAAGCTAGTTTTTCCCAAGCCATAATAAAAGAGATCCTTCTTATTGTGAAGCCTCCTTAAAGGTGCAATAAGACTAGCTCTCACTGGGAAACGAGGAAACTAGGTGGAACAGTTTGAAAAAAAAAGACAAAAAGAAAAGGAAAAAATAAAATAAAAATAAAAATAACTAAATAAAAATATCATTTGGCTATTCATGCCTATTTTTGCAAAAAGATATGTGACGATATAAAGGCTATCCTTTTTTAGGGAAAATAATGGGATTAGATTAAAAAACATGGGCATAATAATTTTACACAACTACAAACTTCTTGTGATTCCATTGACCACCAGGTGTCTCTTTCTCATCATTTTGGTTTTTATTTTCAAGCAAAGAGTCTAAGGTTATTTGTAAAGATAGCATGTGTACATGAAATACCTAAACTCCTTACCATATTCACCCAAGATTTGAATCCATTGCTATCCTAGCCCTATTCACTTATTACAAAAAATTCTTTACAGTATAAGGGTTTCATACTTTTATGCTCAAACACCTTTTCACTTTAAATCATCCCCAATCTTCCCTTGCATTATATACCTTGAAAAAAAACTAAACTAAAAATCCCTCTCGACTACCCTATACATCCACACCAGACTCTTGCCTATACCCATCTCTCGCTATATATATGTTTGTGTGTGTTACATATCTTCATGTGATCCGGATTTAAACATGAATGCAAAAAATTACAAATATAACCATAAACACAAATATGTGATAGAAATAACACTTCATTTCATTAATATCAAATACTAAAATATGCTTACAACCAGAATGGAAATAAGACTAGCTCGGGCGATGGTAGCTTATCTCTGAGAAGAGATGTGGCAGCTACATGCCTCTGAACAGTGTTACAATGAGGCTTGAAGGCCTATTTATTGTTGAGAAACAATGGAAAACCCTAAAGATCTAAAAACCGAACCTTAGGAGATGAAGCACCAAACTATGGGCCCGTTTGGGTAAATTGGTACATCAACTTCCTGGGGTCATAACTTTGGAATATGATCATTGTTTGATGCGCACAATACCTCGTTAGAAATATCTATCCGAGGAAAACAACTTTTGGGTGACCAAATTCAATCTATTCCCCATGTGGTCCCAGTTTTCCCAAAAAAACGTCGTTTAGGGCCTCAAAACGGCTCCGGATGTTCAGGACCCGAAAATTTGCCAAAAATAGTAAATTGTGCTACAAATAAGGAAACTGAAAAACTGAAAGAAACAATGATGGGGGTCCAAGTGGAATAGGCAGCTGGCCACCAATATCCACCTGGATCATTCCTCCTGACTTAGGAAGTAATGGTCCCCATTACGTTGAGTTCCTCCATGAGATGAGGAAACTTCTACTGAACTTGGTCCCTGGTGAGCCACTTGCCCTCGTGAAGGAGTTGGTCTGCTTTGACAATTCAATATAGTTGGATCCTTTGCTGTCGGGTGTTCTTGATCTATGTGTCAATGATCTAATTAGTTGTGGCTTGCTCCATGCAATCTGGATTTAACTCTGTAGGTGTGATTTGTTCTACAATGTCTGATGTGTCCAACAATGGTGGGAAGTATGGTCAAAGGTGGTCCACATTGAACACTGGGTACAGGCCAAGGAATGGGGGAATGTTGAGCACAAATTCATTGTTGCCCATGACCTTGGTAATGGTGTAAGGACCATATCGGAGTGGTTTGAGTTTCCGATAGGCTCCGGTAAGGCGTTCCTTCTGCACAATGCAACCAAACTTTGTCACCCACTTGAAACTTTTGTGGCACTCGATATTAATCATGTCGCTGCTTGTACTTGGCATTTGATTTCTCCAGAATGTCATGGACCTGTTGGCGAATATGTTGAACATTCTCAATGATTTTTTTTGCCTTATCAGCTTCCGACTAGACATGAGACGAATCTATCTGAGTAGCTACAAATGGTATGGCCACATCAATGGGACATAGTGGCTAGAATCCCAAGCCAACCTTAAAAGGGTTGTGGCCAGTCAAGCTATGGAGAACCCAGTTATAGTTGTGTTGGACATAGGGGAGGATCCCATCCCATGTGCATGGATGCTTCGAGTTGTACATGCACAAAATGTGTACGATCATCCTGTTGATGACCTCTGTCTAGCCATTAGTTTGGGGATGGAAAGCTATGGACTTAGTGAACCTAGTGTCAAGCATTGACCAGAGACTAGACCAAAATGTACTGAGGAATCTGCTGTCCCAATCTGAGATGATAGACTTTGGGATCCCAAAGTGTACCCACACTCGTTCAAAGAAGAGTTTAGTAGTGGATTTTGTTGTGATATTCTTCTTGCAGGCCGCCGTAATGGCCATCTTCGTGAATCTGCCGATAACCACAAAAACACAGTTGTTGCCACACTTAGTAGAAGGAAGGCCTAACCTGTAATCCATGGAGATGGATTCCCAAGGTTGAATAGGGGTAGGCAACAGAGTATAGAGGCCTTGATTCTTGATGGTTGGTTTGGCAATGGCGTAGGCAGTGCAAGATCTAATGTACTTCCCGACATCCTATCGAAGATTCAAACAATAGAAATACTTCTGCAGTACTGCCACTATTTTCTCGACCCCGAAATTCCCAGTGGCTTGACTGTAGTGTGCTTCCCAAATCATCTTGGCTTGTTTACTTGAAGGATCACAAAGATGTCACAGGTGGCATAGCAGGGTATCCTGGAGGTGAAAATCTAGAACTTGCTGACCCTCCAAGAGCATATGGTATGTGTGGCCAAATTCTGGGTCGCTTTTGTAGAGAAGTGGCCAATCAAAAGTCTCGTGCCCACAAGAGTTGAGCACGGTGGTTAACTCCATGATCGGTAGTATGCTGAGGCAGTCTGCAACATTATTGGTGCTACCCTTCTTATACTTTATATTCAAATGGAACTGTTGCAAGTATGTGGACCACTTTTGATGGCAATCATTTTTCAACTTCCCTTGTGTCTGTATGAACTATAGGGGTTGGTGGTCTGTGTGGATAATCGTTTCCTTTCCCAAAATTTAATGCTTCCATTGTCGGTAGGCCTGCACAATGGAATACATATCTTTGTCATAAGTGGGATACTTATGGGCTATGTCTGAAAGTGTTTCACTGTGATATGCCACTTGATGCCCCTGTTTAGTAAGGACTGCCCCAATATCATAGTCAGAGGCATATGTCTTGATCTCAAATGGTTGTTGCAAGTCTAGTAAAGTGAGCACTGGTGCAAAGCAGAGGAGATGTTTCAACTCCGTGAATGCCTTCTATTTGGATTCAGACCAAAATAATTTTTCTTTCGCTCCTCCCTTGGTGACTTGACTCAAGGGCCAACTGATATGAGAGAAACCCAACATGAGCCTGCAATAGAAATTGGCAAGACCCAGAAAGCTACGGAGCTCTATCAGAGTGGTTGGGGCTGGCCAATCTCGAATGACTTGGATATTGATTAGATCCACATACACCCCTCGTTCATCAATAATGTACCCTAGATACTAAACCTGGGTCATACCAAAAGTGCATTTCTCCAAATTGGCACATAGCTTGTGTTGCCGCAATGTTTGGAGAACCTATCAGATGTGGTGGAGGTGTTCTTCCTAACTCTGGCTGAAGATCAAGATGCCATCCATGTATACCACTACAAATGAGTTGTTGAATGGCCGTAAGATGTCATCCATTAGCCTCATGAAGGTTGTAGGAGCATTTTGCAACCCAAAAGGCATAACCAATCATTCGAAAAGGCCCTCCTTGGCTTTGAAGGTAGTCTTCCACACATCAAAGGGTTCGATTGGTACCTGGTGATAGCCAGACTTCAAGTCAATCTTGCTGAAATATTTTTCCTCCTTCAGTTGGTCCAGAAGGTCATCAATCTATGGGATCAAGTACCTATTCTGGATAGTGATCTTGTACAACACCCAATAGTCAATAGAGAGTCTCCAAGTCCCATCCTTCTTCTGTACCAACACAATTAGGCTCCCACAGGGCAATGAACTCGGGCAGATTCGACCTTTCTGCAATAGCTCCTTAATCTACCTCTTAATTTTGTCGTTCTCCAGAATGGAGTGCCGATAGATTGGTCCACTAGGTAGCGACGCACTTGGGGTCAGATCGATGGAGTGCTTGACTTGACAGTGCAGAGGCACCCCTGTGGGGGAGGTGAAGATATCCTCGTACTCCTCCACGACCTTGTCCATCTGTTTTTTCCGTGTGGAGGGGCCCTGTCTAGAGGTTGTGGCCACAGTCTTCTTCTTTCCCTTAGGGTGGATCATCAGGAAAACGAATTTCCATATTTGGAAATGAGCTTACCGCATTGTTTTGTAGTAACCAAAGAGATGGCGGTAGGAAATGCTACCTCCAATATCCTATACAACTTATTTCCCAAAGTAACAATAACAACATGAGGCTTTGGCTCATACATAGCATGTCACTTCCATAAGTATGGTTGACCTAATAATACATCACAAACATCAAGGGGAGCAAGGTCACATAATACGTCATTCATGAAGGGATTGATGTTGTATGGAAGGCGGCACTGTTGGCTCACAGGAAGATCCCTTCCTTGGTGAAGCCACCTGATGGCGTACAGTTGTGGATTTTTTGTGGTCGGTAAGCCTAGCCGCTTCATGACCTCTACCAAAATGAGTTTCTTTTGGCTCCTACTGTCAATAATGAACTATAGCGAGGAACCCTTTAACCACATCTAGGAGTGGAAGAGTCGTTCCTCCTCCTTCAGATCTTCGGGTTCCTCTTTCGGGATCTTCATGGTGGCAATGGTGGCATTAGGCTCTACATTGATAATCTTCTTCCCTTTTTCATTCCCCTTTTCGGGTTCTGGCTCAGAGTTCGAACATGCATATGATTCTGAAGCCTTTATCTCAGCCACTAGTGACTGCTTGGTCCAACACTCACTTGTGTTGTGAGTGGAGCTCTCATGGAAGTCACAACACTTTCTGTGTCCTTCTTAGGCTTCGCGACATTATTCTAGGCCACCCTGCCTTGGCTTTGTCCTTTGTTCTATGATTTGGAGGCACCTTTCCCTTGATTTAGATTTGAATATCTAAAGTCTCACTTCTTCTGTTTAAAATTTTGCTCGATCTTGACAGCATATCGGTATGTCGTGTCAAGCGAGGAGATGTCAAGGAATTCCATCTCATCCTGGATGTACTTGTGTAGGCATCCATGGTACTTGAGAACCAAATTCTTCTCAAAATCCTTGATACCCAACTTCGTGCGAAGGGTATGAAAAACATTGGTAAACTCTGGCACATCTCGGTCCCTTCCCTGTCCAGTGTTGTCCACTTTATGTATTTATCCTCATATCTCCTGATAGGGTAGTACTACTCCTTGATGGCATCCTAAAACGAGTTCCAAGTGGGTGCGGATGAAAACAGTGAGTTCGTACTTTCATCCTTCTACTCACAGTAGGTTTCCCACTAATCCTTGACGTGGGGGGCTGCTTTGAGAACTGTAAAAGTGATCTTTTCCTGGCTGGAAAAATCATGAACGCAAAAATATCCTTCTAACATATTTAACCATTTATCTACAACTTCTGCATCTATCTGACCCTCAAATATGGGAATTTCAAAGTTAACTTGTACCTTAAAGGGTGTGGCACTTCCAGAGTAGCTGCAAGAAGTAGATGCGCCGCCCTTGGGTAGCCGCTGAAGGATCTGGGCAAAGTTTTCCATCATCGTGTTCCTTTGTCACTCAAGGGCTTCTTCGAGCAAGATCTTGATAGGATCTCCTGCCCCCTTGTCTTTCTTTTCATCCTCCATGGGAGGTTGTCATGATTTGCGAGGCAGGTCTTGTAAAGGTTCAACCAGTTCAAGCCCTAACTTCTTATATCCCAACCTCATTAGGGACATGTAAAGAAAAGTAGAGAAAGAGAAGACCACTCTGATACCACTAATCCAGATTTAAATATATAATCATAAATATAAAGATGTAATAGAAATAACACTTCATTTCATTAATATCAAATACTGAAATATGCTAACAACCAAAATGGAAATAAGACTAGCTCGGGCGATGGTAGCTTATCTCTAAGAAGAGATGTGGTGGCTACATGCCTTTGAACTGTGTTACAATGAGGCTCGAAGGCCTATTTATTGTTGAGAAACAATGGAAAACCCTAAACATCTAAAAACCTAACCCTAGGAGATGAAGCGCCAAACTATCAGCCCCATTTGGGTAAATTGGTACATCAACTTCCTGGGGTCGTAACTTTGGCATACGATCTCTGTTTGATGCGCAAAATACCTCGTTAGAAAGATCTATCTGAGGACTACAATTTTTGAGTGACCAACATTGGTCCATGACTTTTGTTGGTCCCAATTTTCCCAACAAAAAAAAATGTCGTTTAGGGCCTCAAAACGGATCCAGAAGTTCAAGACCCAAAAAACTACCAAAAATAGTAAATTGTGCTACAAATAAGGAAACTGAAAAAATGAAAGAAAAAATGGTGGGGGTCTAAGTGGAATAGGTAGGTGGCCACCAATATCCACCTGGATCATCATGAATTATATAATACAAACACATATATAAACTATATATGTTAACTGCCCATATGTCACCAAATCTAAATTACGTGGGATTTTGAGTTGGTCTAGCTGTCGGAGTGACCCATCATTATCCTACTCAGCCAATGTCACACATTATTGGTCAGGGTAGCGGCCTACATCATATGAAACAATAATCCAATTAATTCACAACATTTCGTAGCATGTGAAGTTGTGGTTTCGTAAGTCAAGAGATTTGGATGGATGTAGTTCAGTACATAATTCAATAACAGAATTTTAAAAGACTTTCAATGGGATGAAAGTTGTGGTGAAGCAGATTATTATTGAGGTTAACAAACAAATGATTGTAGAAGTTACCTGACTCTCCCAAGAAGGAGAATCTTGGTCAAAAAAATTAAAAGTCGATGAAGTTTCTTGGATACCATTTTTATAAGAACCATCTCCTCTTCCAAATTTGAGGAAAGGGATAAGGCGGGAGGCTCTATTCCCGCTCTCGCAGGATGTGGTATACATCATTATGAATTTTCTTACATGACAAGGGATATTTAGCATGGTATACCATTATCATATCCATATCCTTATGCATCTCGTTGGGTACAAGCCACTTAATATGCCTCACTTCCTATTTAAAATTTTAACAAAGATGGTCTCCTTGGTTTAAAAGAAAAAGGATCCTAAATGCAACTTGCAACGCTAGGGTTTAATTAAAATACTAATAGTCATAGAACTTCACCTGTTAGACATTCCATGGGAGGTTTTCCTTTAGGGTATTAAAAGGAAACCCTAGTTCAGGGTATTAACTCAAAAGGTATCATCCAATTCAACATTTTTTCTAGTTACCAAATGGTAGTATCCAACTCAGATTTCTCTGTGAACGCAGAAAAGGAAGGGAATAGTCTTTGTGTCTGAAGCCTTTGGGTCGGACGCTGAAGCCCTATCATCCATGAAGGTATGCTCCAAGGAAACTTATAAAGAACCCAAAGGAAATAATAGTGGGAACATTGAAGTGCTAGACCTGGAAGAAAACATCATGGAAGAAAACATCATGGAGGAAAAGATTATGGAAGAGGCTCCATCAATATTCGAAGTGGGAGAAAGCAGTGACAACTCTAAGAAATACAAGAAAAAGAAAGGTAAGGTTGTCAGTCCTAATCATTTCTGTTTTTGTAGCCCTAGTTATGAAGTGTTGCTTAGACAAAACAAGAAATTGATTGTAGAAAATATAAAACTCAAGGCTAAATTGAAGAAATGAGGACCTAAATTAAGTAATATAGGGGAATTTTTACAAGCCATAGAACAAGAAGATGAATCTGAGACCAAAGGTGAAAATTTAGTAGAGGAGTATACTAAAGAAGCTTAAAAAGCTATAAATGTCATCCTAGATGATATTTTAACAAATACTTATGCAATTATCGAATTGAGACTAGACATGCCATAATGGAAAACAAAGGATGATTTGTTTGATCTGGGAATTATTAATTAAGAAATTCAATGTCAAGTAATTATAAAAATGAAGCAACATTAGTTTCCATTTTATCCTTGTTGGGAGAAGAAGTGGAAGAGTCAAATAAATAAATGTAAGGACCTCTATCATAAAGAACAGAAACTAAAGGAGGAAGGATGTCAGATGGGGGAAGAGATTTCTTCCTATCGTGTTCCCTCTAGGGTCTACAACATTTTCTTACATGACCTTTGGGCCTATTTCTTCTTGAGGAATATATGAGATTATCAATCCTACAAGATAACTTTACCTGAGACTTTATAAAGGTCTACCATAATTTATAAGCTTGAGACTAGAATTTGTTATGCGATCTTTATTTGTTTAATTTCATTTCGACAAATAATTATAGATGGAACCTTAACCCTTCTATTAGGGACGTTCAACTTCATACGTTCATGTCCTATATGGCTAACCTTATTAAATGGAAAAGGGATTCATAATTATATTGTAAAACAAAGACAGAGGCGTGTTTAATGATAAGATAAAAGTATCCCCTGCCCAATTTGGTGATCAATGGTTTGACAAGATTGAGGGAGGATGTTGGAGAATCTCATACCAACATACATAATTAGTGATATATGGTCATTGAATATCACGAAATGGCCAGAAATTATTTGGTGGAAACCCTCATGGTGGCTCGAGATGTTTGGGAGGGTTTACCTCCATTTCTTTAAGAGAAGCATCCCATGGGCTACCCTTATTTTTGTTTAGCATTAAATTGAGCCTCCTTCTATACATATTCAGTACTGAAATGGGGATCTAGATGGGTGGGGATCCAATTTAATTTTCCTCTCCTCTGGTGCCTAACTCGGTTCTATCGATATCCCACTCATTAGGATGAATAAGAGGAGTGATAAATTCGAAGGCCATGGACAAGACCTTGGTTTATTACAACACTGGGGAATTTGGTCACCAAACTTACAACTGGGGTAACCTGCATGTTGGCATTCCAAAATCAAAATAAGGTTGCATGGGGACTATTGGCATTATGACACAGGTTTTGCGCTATGACACAGGTGTTATCCTTGATGGCAACTCACTCAAATGACAGATCACAGTTTAGGATCATAGAATGAAGGAAAAAGAGGTATACGCAAGTTCCCCTTAACCAAATTGCGTATACACATGGGTTCGCCGACCAAAAGGCATGTATGTGTATACACGCACTTTCATGCAAGGAAAGGCACGTACATGTTGGAGAACTTGGTTTTTGTCCATCGTATTGGTCCAAGGTATCTTTTCCGACGTGTTGACCCCAGGTATTTGGTCTAAGGTATTGGTTCTAAGTGGTTTTGGACCATGGTATTGAGTAAGGCCTAAGAGTATAAAAGGAGGAGGAGATCATTAGCCAAAGGTACTCAAGAAATTGAATATCTAATGAAGAGAAAGATCTAGAATACTGGTCATTGGGTTATGGTACATAGCTAGATCTGAATCAAGGAGGAACCTGAGCGCTTGAAGAAGGATAAGTTCTATTGATGGGTCAAGATCGTAAGGCTTGAAGAGAAGTCTCTTTGTGTGGTTTTTGATCTTTTATCTGAATAATTGGCGCATGTCATAATCTGTAAATCTGATGATCTGGGTATAATTGATGTCTGAAGAGTGGTAAAGGTTAAATCATCTTTTACAAATAAAATATCTGTACGAAGGTTCAGTATAGCAAAGCTGCGTATACACGCTGGTTCGGAATTTCAAAACTGCGTATACGCAAGTCCGCTTTGAGAAAATTGCGTATGCACGCATGTTTGACACATTGAAGTAGTGTACATCTCATAAAATATGTTTTATCTACTTCTATTTACTGTTGTAGTGTTCTGGGTTCTAGATTGGGTTCTGGTTACTGTTACTGTGTTCTGGTTACAGCATTTGGAAAAGTGATTGTTTGATTCAATTTTGGTTGGTGCAAAGGAGATTGGTTGATGCAGATATATTTGATGGATCCAATCTAAAAATTAATGAAACGTGGTCCTCAGAAGAAAAGAGAAGGTTGTAGCCTTCTGTAGGTCAGCACCTACATAGTACTAGTAAACACATCAGCTAGTAGAAGAGCTAAGGGGGTTGTAGCTCCCTTCCAGGAAAAGCTGGAGAATGAGAGAAGGTTGTAGCCTTCTGCAAGTAGAAGCCTGTGTACTGGTATAAGGCTGCACCAGTACAAAATTTGTAAAAAGAAGTTTCTTATTAAAGAAAGACAGAGACGATTGTAGTAGGTGGTTTTCACCCACATTAGGTTTCCACCTTATATCTTGTGTTCATGTGTGCGATTTCATGTTCTGTTTACTGCATCTGAATACTGGTGATATGGTTCTGATACACATATTAAATATCAACTAACTAAATAATAAGTTTGCAAGGTATACGTTGGTTGCTCCAAACACAGTTGCATATACACACAAGTTTCATTAACACAAGTATCGTATATAAATTTGTTTATGGAAATGAAATATTGTTAAATTGCTAATACTGATTCACTCCCCCTCTCAGTATTATTTCCAATAATTGGTATCATAGCAAGTCCTTCAGAAGAAGCTTGATCGCTTGAAGGAAGATCTATCATCATGGGCAACTACGAAAGAGAGGGATCCATTAGACCACCAATCTTTGATGGAAGCAACTTCATCTATTGGAAGGTAAGAACCAAAGCCTATATTCAATCTCTTGGAACAAATGTTTTGGAAATTGTGGAAGGAGGATATACATTTCCATCAGCAATTCCTATAGATATGGTAGGTAAAGAGTAGTATGTAACAAATGCCAAGGTTGTCAATACTCTACTGGGGATTATGTCACAATCAGAATTTGTCAAGGTTATGCATCTCAAAACCACCAAAGAAATATGGGACAAGATCGTTCTAAGCTACGAAGGAGACAATCAAGTAAAACATGCAAAACTAAAATCTCTCAGAATTCAATATGAAACTCTCAAAATGCACAATGATGAAAGTATAGCTCATTACTTCCTACGTATAGATGAGATTGTTAATCGCATGAAAAATTTGGGTGAAGAGATAAAAGAAGTTACTTTGGTTGAAAAGGTTTTAAGATCCTTGTCTTCTAAGTTTGAATCAAAAGTGTCTACCATAGAAGAAAAGCAGGATCTTAAGAGTATGACTATGACACAGCTGCAAGAAATCCTAACTGCTGTTGAAATGAGAAAAGGAGGTCCATCAGATATGAGAGAAGCTGCATTCAAGGCTTCAGGAAGAGAAGAGCTCAATGAATCATAACACATTTCAGAAGGAGAGGAAGAAGCAAACTTTGTCAAAAACCTTCAATGAGGTTCTGGAAGATTCAGAGGTAAACTACCTTTCAAATGCTTTTCTTGTGGAAGAGTCAGTCATTATGCAACCAAATGTCCTCATAAAGATAAGCTTGATAAAGGTAAGGAACCGGCGAAATGGAATAGAAAACATAATGTAAGTAAGAAGAGCTACTATACGCATGAAGATAGCGATGGATTATCAAATAGTGATGAAGATGAATATGGTAATGATTATATATTTTTGATGGCTTCTATGAAGAAATTTCTAAACTTAAAATCTGTTTAGAAGAAAATAGTATGATTATAGGTACTTTGACATTCCAACTTGCTGAAAGGGAAAAAAAAATTGAAAAGTTAGAATGTGAATTGTGGGTCTAAGAAAAGATATTGAGAAAACAAAAGCTTTTGATCTTAGATTTGCGAAAGGATCAGAAACTTTAGAGGTAATTATCAAAGTGCAACGTTCTCCTTTGATAAAGGAAGGTTTTGGATATACTGAAGAAACATCTCAAGCACAGAAGCCATCAACCTCCAAAATCTATCTTGATGCAGTAAGGAGAAGTGAACAAGTTGACAATCATCAACAAATGCATAAAGAAGATCATCAGGTAAATCGGGCTCAATCTACTTCAAGGATGAACAGAAGTTATAACCAATCACAGGTAAATCAGTCTCAATTTTCTTCAATAATGAATGTCAATGGAAACTACAATCATCAGGTCAGTAGATTTGATAATTGCAGGAATTTTTTTAATGGCCAATGTTTTTCATGTCATAACTTTGGACACAAAGCTGCTCAATGTGTTTCTTACAAGACCATCATGACTAGAGGAGCATGAAATCAAAGGAATGTGACTGGGATCATGAAAAGGACCTACAATAACTTTTTTGCTCTTGAAAATGAAATAGAATTCTCTATTTGTAACAACTTCAGTCATGAAGATTTTGAATGCAGGAGTAAATTCTAGCAAACATCTTAGAAGGAGCAAGCTTCATTGGGTCCCAAAACATGGAGAAAGAAAGAACCAAAAACAGAAATATGTGGAATAGCCTTGTATGCAGAAGGGCAAGAAAATCAATGGTATATCGACAGTGGATGCTCGAAACACGTGACAAGTGATAAAGAAAAACTCCAGTCATATAATGCCTTAGAAAAGGAAAAGAAGGTCTCATTTGGTAATGACACTCATGTAGTCATAAAAGGTAAAGGCTCTATTCTCTTAAAAGAAAAGGTTAAAGCTGGGAATGTTATGTATGTTGATGGTCTAAAGCATAACCTATTAAGTGTCAGTCAAATGTATGGTCAAGGAAATGAAGTAGTATTTCGATCAAATGGATGTGTTGTTCCTGAGCTTGATACAGGAGAAACAGTGATCAAAGGTGTAAGAACTCCAAAAAACTTGTACATACTCAAGGGAGGACAACAATAGTGATATCTAAGCAAAAATGATGAACACTGGCTATGGCATAGAAGGCTTGGGCATCTAAGCTTCCCTCAAGTAAGAAAAGCATGTAGATACCAGGCGGTTCGTGATCTTCTGGATATCCGCAGTCCAGAAAATACAATATGCAAATCGTGTCAATTTGGTAAGAAAACCATAACACATTTCCCTGAAAAGGAAGGATCAGCTAGTAAGCCTCTTGAACTTGTTCATACTGACTTATGTGGACCATCAAGGAAAAAGTCACCTCGTGGAGAAGAATATTCTAGATTGTTCATTGACAATTTTTCAAGAATGTGTTGGACAGGACTTCTAAAGCATAAAGATGAAGCATTTGAAAAGTTCAAAGCCTTCAAAGCTTTAGTTGAAAATGAATTAGATCGAAAAATCAAATGTCTCAAATCAGATCGAGGAGTGGAATTTACCTCGGATGAATTCTTTGACTTATGTGAAGAACATGGAATAACAAGGGGATTCTCTACTGTAAGAACTCCTCAGCAAAATGGAGTGGTAGAAAGGATGAACAGAATTGTTCAACAAATGGCACGTGCTATGCGAGATGAGTGTGGAACTCCTGCAACCTTCTGGGGTGAAGCTGCATTTGCTTCCATCACTATTCTCAACAAAATAAACATCCGGGTAAACAACACTCAAACTCCACATGAACTTTGGTATGGTAAGACTCCTACTGTAAAATACTTCAAGATTTTTGGAAGCAAATGTTACATCAAAAGGACTGATGAAAAACTTGGCAAGTTTGAACCTAAAGCAGATGAAGGCATTCTCCTTGGTTACTCTTCTTGAAGTAAAGGATACAAGTGTTATAATAAAAGACTTGGGAAAATTGTTTAAATTATCGATGTTGTGGTTGATGAAGCAGGAAAAAATCCAAGGTAGGTAAAAATCGAAGATTATGAAGAAGATGAGGACTATCCTTCCACATCAAATCAAACTAATTCTGAAGAAGAAACCAATGAGGCACCAAAAGAATAGATAAGGGTAGAAGAAAAGACTCCATCCAGGTATGTTCAGAAGAATCATCCAGAGACTCAAATTTTGGGGCAGAAAGAGGTAGGTGTACAGATAAGAAGAACTGTTATAGAAGCTTCAAGCTATCTATCATTTCTTTCCTTTGTCGAACTGCAAAATGTAAATGAAGCATGCAAAGATGAATGTTGGGTCAAGGCCATGAATGAAGAACTTGAGTAGATTGAAAAGAACAATACTTGGGAATTGGTTCCTAGACCTAATGATAAGAATGTCATAGGAACCAAATGGATATTAAAAAAAAAGTTGAATGAAAATGGAGAAGTTATTAGAAACAAGGCCAGACTTGTTTGTAAAGGGTATGCTCAATAAGAAGGTATAGACTTTGAAGAAACTTTTTCACCTGTTGCTAGACTTGAAGCCATAAGAATGTTCCTTTCTCTTTCTAGCTTTCAGAAGTTCAAAGTATATCAAATGGATGTGAAATCTTCCTTTCTTAATGGAGACCTAGAAGAAGAAGTATATATTGAGCAACCAGACGGATTCATCCTTGGAAATGATCCAAAACTTGTATGTAGCCTCAGAAAGGCTCTCTATGGTCTAAAACAAGCTCCAAGGGCCTGGTATTATTGTCTTGACAAATACCTTCATCAACAATGTTTTTCAAAAGGTTCAGCTGATAGCAATCTATATATAAACATTGACAATGATAAATTGCTAATACTTGTTGTGTATGTTGATGATATCATTTTTGGTAGCAATGAAGAAGCCATGAATCAAAAATTTGCTTTGGTAATGCAGAAAGAATTTGAAATGTCCCTGCTTGGTGAGCTCACATATTTTCTTGGCTTACAAGTTCAACAAAATAAAGATGGTATATTTCTATCACAAACCAAGTACCTCAAGAAAATCTTGAAGAAATATGGCATGGAAGATTCTAAACCAATATGTATCCCTATGGTAATAGGATGCAGCCTCAGCGTAAATGATGAATCAGCAACAGTACATCAACCAACCTACAGATCCATGATTGGTAGTCTGCTCTATCTAATAGGTACTCGACCAGACATTATGCATGCAATGGGAATAGTTGGAAGATTCCAAGCAAATCCAAAGGAATCACACCTTCAGGCAGTCAAAAGGATCTTCAAAGATCTTCAAGGAACTCAGAATTTTGGCTTATGGTATCCTAGGGACACAAATCTTACACTTCATGCTTACATAGATACAGATTGGGCAGGAAGCGTGGATGATAGAAAAAGCACTAGTGGTGGTGCATTCTATATGGGTTCCAGATTAGTGTCTTGGTTTAGAAAGAAACAAAGTTCAATTGCATTATCTACAGCTAAAGCAGAATATGTGGTGCTTGCATCTTGCTGCACACATCTTCTTTGGATGATGCAAACATTGCAAGACATTCAGATCACATGTACTCCACCCATCTCCATTCTATGTGATAATACAAGTGCAATCAGCATTTCAAAAAACCTAGTCATGCATTCCAAAACCAAGCACATACCTATCAAATATAATTTTCTCCGTGAACAAGTGCTTGAGCAAAAGGTCAAATTGGAGTATGTTCCCTCCAAAGAACAAGTTGCTGATATATTCACCAAACCACTGCCAAGAGAGACATTTGAATATCTCAGACAAACGCTGGGAGTAGTTGATGCATCATCTTGTTGTTGAAACCTATCAGGTTCAGAGAAAATTGGTTGTATGTGAGTTTCATGAAGCATATCCGCATACATATGCTGGTTGTTGTGGATATAGTCGCGTATATGTTGGTTTGAAGAAAAACAGTTGGCCAGACTCAGGAGGAAAAGATTCTGGTATGGGTCTGACAGTGATCATTTGGCACAAGTTCAAGGGGAGCATATACTTCTAATAATGCTTTGTTGGCAGTATCTTGGTACAATTTAACAGTTGTTTCTGATTTAGGTGGAACAGGTGCAGAGGGAGATCATGGTTGTTGGTCTGGATTGTGATTGACAGATGCTACTGATGACAGTTACTGATGACTATCATAGTCTTGTTTTAGATACTTTGTCTCTATGTCATGTATAGTTTTTATTATCAAGGTCATGTAACGACCTATTTTGTTTCCCCACTATGCCTGGGGTGGATGACGTAATGTTATTATTTTATCATGTATAAACTTTTGGTATATCCCCACTTGGTTGGGTGGATGAGTCAATTTTGGTATATCCCCACTTGGTTGGGAGATGGATGTATGTATGAGTCTTTGGTGATAGGAAGGTCATTTATGATGTATAGAGTCATGTTCTTTTTGTAGAACATTTTTTTGCATACCTTTCTTACAGTCAGAGGGAGGATGAATAGCACACTTCAGTATATTAGAGAATTTAGCATGTACTCAGGGGGAGCATAACCCTTTGCCCTTGATGACAAAGGGGGAGAGTGACTTGGGGTTGCCATCAAGTCCAAAGGGGGAGATTGTTGGCAT
The DNA here is from genome assembly GCA_000404065.3 of Pinus taeda. NCBI lineage: Eukaryota > Viridiplantae > Streptophyta > Pinopsida > Pinales > Pinaceae > Pinus > Pinus taeda. Next base: position 7,828 of record APFE030293812.1, on the reverse strand, counting down.
TATGACACAGGTTTTGCACTATGACACAGGTGTTGTCCTTGATGGAAACTCACTTAGATGACATATCACAGTTCAGGATCACAGAATGAAGGAAAAAGAGGTATACGCAAGTTCCCCTTAACCAAACCACATATACACGTGGGTTCGCTGACCAAAATGCGCATATTCATATACACGCACTTCCACACAAGGAAAGGTGCATACATGTTGGAGAACTTGGTTTTGGTCCATGGTATTGTGATCCATGGTATTGGTCCAAGGCATCTTGTCTGGCGTGTTGACCCCAGGTATTTGGTCCAAGGTATTGGTTCTAAGTGGTTTTGGACCATGGTATTGAGTAAGGCCTGAGACTATAAAAGGAGGAGGAGGTCATTAGGCAAAGGTACTCAAGCAATTATATATATAATGAAGAGAAAGATCTAGAACACTGGTCATTGGGTTATGGTGCATAGTTGGATCTGAATCAAGGAGGAACCTGAGCACTTGAAGAAGGATAAGTTCTATTGATGGGTCAAGATCTTAAGGCTTGAAGAGAATTATCTTTGTGTGTTTTTTGATCTTTTATCTGAATAATTGGCGCATGTCGTAATCTATAAATCTGATGATCTGGGTATAATTGTTATATGAATAGTGGTAAAGGTTAAATCATCTTTTATAGATCTATATGCAAGTTCAGTATAGCAAAGATGCATATACACGTTGGTTCGGCATTTCAAAACTGCATATACACAGGTATGCCTTGAGAAAAGTGCATATGCACGCAGGTTAGACACATTGAAGTAGCGTACATCTCATAAAATATGTTTTAGCTACTTCTATTTACTGTTGCAATGTTATGGGTTCTGGATTGGGTTCTGGTTACTGTTACTGTGTTCTGGTTACAACATTCAGAAAAGTGATTGTTTGATTCAGTTTTGGTTGGTGCAAAGGAGATTGGTTGATGTAGATATATTTGATGGATCCAGTCTGAAAATTAATGAAACATGGTCCCTGGAAGAAAAGAGAAGGTTGTAGCCTTCTGTAGGTCAGCACCTACGTACTAGTAAACACATCAGCTAGTATAAGAGCTAAGGGGTTTGTAGCTCCCTTACAGGAAAAGCTAGAGAACGAGAGAAGGTTGTAGTCTTCTACAGGTAGAAGCCTACATACTAGTATAAGTCTACACCAGTACAAAATTTGTAAAAATAAGTTTCTTATTAAAGAAAGACAGAGACGATTGTAGCAGGTGGTTTTCACCCACATTTCGTTTCCACCTTATATCTTGTGTTCATGTGTGAGATTGCATGTTCTGTTTACTATATCTGAATACTGGTTATATGGTTCTGATACACAGATTAAAGATCAACTAACTAAATAATAAGTTTGCGAGGTACACACTGGTTTCTCTAAACACATTTGTGTATACACGCAAGTTTCATTAACACAAGTAGCGTATATAAATCTATTTATGGAAGTGAAATATTATTAAATTTCTAATACTGATTCACCCCCCCCTCAGTATTATTTCCAACAGGGGACATGCAACCGGGCAAGCTAGGGGAGATGTTGTGTTCCATCTATGACAACATTTTTGCTCCTAAAACATCAATGTTTTCCTACAAATTTTATCATCTATCACTCTTAACTCTGTCCAAATACTATATTTCTATTGCAGGTATACTTATGTTTATTTTAAACCTTATCTCTTTTGTTTGCTACTAAATAAATGAAAATTTGATTGAAAGTAGTGAATAGGTGTGTTTGGTTTGAATAAGATTGGTTACATTATATATGCATAATGAGTGTTTGTAATAAATGGTTCAAGATACTGGTCCAAATTCTAAGTGTATTGGTTACATGATCATATATATATTGTGCACCTTGGTTATATACTGACAACATAATATTTGTAAATTTCCCTACATACTACCAGTTTGGTTGAAGTCTTGTTGAGGCCTAAAAAATTTGTTGCAACAACAAGGGGGATAACCGCCCGGTCCGGACCTTAGAGCAGCTCCTTTTCCATTTGGGATAGTGGCTCCGAATGGATATGATGGGACCAATTTCCCTATGTTTTGGATTTATATGATTTGTGGGATTTTTTCTGATGATTCACAAAAGAATAACCAGAAATAACACAACTTTATTCTAAGATGCAAAACTTTGAATTAAATCTATTTTAATCTAACCCGGTGTATTTCTAGTTTTATGCGATATAAAGAGATGTCTATGTAACCTATGAAGATATAGATCAATAGTAGGCTATATAGAGTTAGTATATTGTAAGATGATTCCTTTGAAAAAATAGTTAATCAAAAGAATTGTGAAAAACATATCGCACATTATAATGATCACATATAAAATAGACCATTCTCTATTCCGATATCGTACAATAGTGCAACTGATACTTCAAACAAAGATGAAAATTTTCATACATAATTCATGAAAGATAAACTTATCACTAATTCTATAACAAATATGTAGAAAACATGATAATAGTACTAGACGTGTACCGTTTTGTTCATTTGACTAGTGACAATAGGCCATAATCAATCTTCTACCAATGAGTATCCCAAAGAATACAATAGTGCATCAACAATGATGAACAAAAAGATATTTGATTGAAAATACCATGTTTCGTGATTCCGTCAAGGCATCTACAAATTTACGATAGCGCATCCTTTGTAAATTTTCTTAATAAAATTCTGGACTCTTCTCTAAATGAATGATAAGGGTTTAAATACTATTCTTAATTAACTAAAAATAACTTATACAAAATATCTATGAGGAGATTTCAAACAACCTTCCTTGTTCCTAGTATCCAACTTTCCAAAAGTAAAATTGCTCAAAAATGACTCAGGTCTTCATTGATTAATCACCACTACTAGCTTTGCCTCTCAGCTCACAAATGTCGGACATTAGCCTGACTTTTGGTGGCATCTCGAATTGTGTTCTCAACTGCCTGCAAATATAGAATCATGTAAAGGTGGCAGCATTCTCTATACTGAATCCAAGGAGCAATTCAAGGTCATGATTTGACTGTGTGGTTTGACCAAAAGTTGCCATACTGCCTCCCAGTCGATTTTTGATAGCCCCTCAATTGTTTCCTTCTGTAGTTGACTCTTATTCTTCCAATTCTCGTCTAATGCTTTAAGATCAGGAAGTGTTTTTGGATCAATCTCCTTTATGAGTGTTGGAGAGGTAAATCCCCTCTATGGATAGAGGCGATCCCTACTAGCCCAGAACGGGTCTAGCAACAATCAATCAATGCTACTTTGCAAGTTCCTAGTTGCAATTAACAAGTGGGTAATGAACACCTACTTGGATTCCAGCGCTATTTGTTTGATGAAGAGATGTCGCTCTCACTCCTTCACTCTGGTCGGTCACGATCCTCCACTATCCTCGCGGATGGACACCTGCACATGCAAAGAGAGAACAAACACAAGCGTGAAATCTAGTAAAAGCAACTATACATCAGTCAGAAAGGATGTAATTCACATTAACCATAATGAGACAAATGAGAATGGAACCATAACAGTAGTCATCTA